>VBSM01003159.1:853138-960939 GCA_008086735.1 Cheirogaleus medius
AAAAAAAAAACAAAAAAACTTTTCTAAAAAATAAAATCTATTAACTTTAAAAATGATAGTCATGACAATCTTATAAGAAAGGATATATCTTCAGATTATTTAGACTAAACATCATGAATTTTAGTGGACATAATATTGCATTTAATTCTCAAAATTATACTCTTTGGAATTGAAGAGTATAAATATATAAAAAAGGAGCGATGTATCTTAGGCATTATGATATTGCAGAAATGCCAACAATTAGAGTCAGAAATTGGAGTTATAACCTTAACCTTGCTCTGCAGTCATCTTACCCCACATTTCCAAAGCTCTCCAAGCCTTCTTGTGAATAATATCTTATGTCTGTAGGTTGGTGACCATATCTTCAATCAGAAAGAATAGGCTGCCTCACTTTTGGGTATCTAGGCTCTGAAAGATTCTGTGCTGATAGAGTTGTTGAAGTACATGTTCCTCTATTTGGCTGCTTGGGTTCAAATCTTAGCTTCACTTTCCTACTTGGCTTTCCTATATGTATGACCTTTGGCAATTTACTCAACATTCTAAGCCTTGGGATTTTTTTGACATTAACTGGTAATAGTAGCAATGACTGTTTTATATTAGCTGTTATTAAAAATTGAAGGAAATTTTGCAAATAAAGCACATAGCTCATTTTTTGCCATCAATTAAACACTTAAAAAATGTTATCAGTTTTTATTATTAAAAAGGAAGCTTATTTCCAAGTTTTTGGGGAGGCCTTATCTTTTGTCTTCAAACAATGAATAAATACGTGTCTATGGTCCTTTCCAGAAAAGAGCATTTTGACCACCATTCCTTGTTTCTTTGGAATCAGAATCTAGAATTTGAGGTGCCATGACTCTCCCGTGTAGTTCCTGTGGGTTAGTTGGGGTTCAAACCAAACTTCAGGGTAGAGTATGCTGGTTCATATTCTACCAAATATGAATCAACCAATGCACCAAAATGCCCCTGGCCACAATGCATGACTCAGGCACCAAACTATAATAAGGTGGGCAAAGTGACACAATCGAAATGAATTTGAGGGATAGGCATGGTGGCTCACATCTATAATTCCAGCACTTTGGGAGGCTGAGACAAGAGAATCTCTTGAGGCCAGAAATTTAAGACCAGCCTGGGAAACATAGTGAGAGCTTGTCTCTACAAACAAAAAAATTAATTTTAATACAGGAAGATGAGTCTGAGAATGAAGCCAGTGGAAAGTAGAAGTGAGTGATGAACATCACCCGAATCTCTGGATTAAAAGAAATTTGGCTCTTCAGTTGGACGAACAAATATATATATTTTTTTATTTTGCAGTAGTTTGAGTTGACTTTACTTGCAAACTAAAGCTTCTTAACTGATGTAGCATATGGTGTAAGGATGTTTTAAGACTCAAATGAGGGAACACATATCAACACTTAGTAAACTGATAAAAATGGAATGAAATATATAACAGTGTGACACTTTTGTTATATATTTTTGTGCCATTATCATTTTAAAGTATAATTCTTTTCAACCAGAAAATTGTTAATTAAGTGAGGAGGAAGATCTGTGATGTTACTGTTTCTCACAAAGCAACTGCTGGGCTCTTGTTCCTCCTCCTTGTCAGGAGGCCACAGAGCTGAAAACCAAGCTGAGAATTCCTTGGTATAGCCCAATTCAGCTGTGAGAAAGGGGTCTCCTAAATGTGGCGAGAAGGGAAGAGGCTGGACTGCATAGAACAAAGTCCCTGAAGCTAAGAATCTTGCTGTTCTGCCTCCTGGTACCCTGGTCTACTTGTGGATTTCACATCCCAGAGATAACAGGTAGACAATTGATCTGCAGAATTGGGGAGAATGTGGTCTACTCTTGAGCAAAAGTCCAACTGACTATGTAGTATTATGTTTCTTATATTTATTTTTAATAAGGTCTAGTTCCAATCTCTATGGAAAAGAGACAGTATGTTTATATCTAAATAAATAAGCTTTAACCAATATTTCTTTGGAATTATATAACTCAAGAATTATTTTGTTTGTTTTTACTAAATCTATATGGATTTCAAAAAATCATCGACAACACTTATAAATACTTATTTTAAAGTTATTATAAAAAGATGTGAGACGTATATATCATCTATATGATATTTCTACATATATTCACTTATAGTCTTGTAAAAATGAATTTTTAAATATTTTTTTATATTATTAAATGGAAAACTTTTAAAGTTTTGGAATACTTTTTAATCGATGATGCTATCTTCATTTGTTTGTCTTCAAAAAAAGCAGAGACGCTGTTGTGAATCTCAGCAATACCCATTTTCATGCTGTGATGCCAAAGCTCAACTTACAATTTTTGGATCAGGATAATGGTTCTATATGAACAGCTTTTCCTTAAAATAGCTGTTTAATTCCACAGGGTGAGTATCCCTAATTGGAAACTCTGAAACCCGAAATGCTCCAAAATCTGAAACTTTTTGAGCATGAATGTGAAGCCGCAAGTGGGAAATTCCATACCTTACCTCATGTGATGAGTTGCTATGGTTTGGATAGTTGTTCCCTCCAAACTTCATGCTGAAATTTGATCTCCAGTGTTGGAGGTGGGGCCTAATGGAGGGTGTTTGGGTCATGGGCAGATTCCTTACGAATAGATTAATGCCCTCCCTTGGGGGTGAATGAGTTCTCACTACATTAGTTCCCAGGAGAACTAGTTGTTAAAAAGAGCCAGCACCTGCTGCCTTTTCTCTCTTGTTTCCTCCTTGCCATGTGATCTCTGCACATGCCAGTTCCCCTTTGCCTTCTGCCATGAGTGGAAGCAGTCGAGGTCCTTACCACAATGCAGATGCTGGTAACATGCTCCTTGTATAGTCTGCAGAACCCTGAGCCAAATAAACATCTTTTCTTTATAAATTATCCAGTCTCAAGTATTTTTTTATAGCAACACAAAATGGAGTAACACACAGATCACAGTGCAAATGCAATCAAAATTTTGTTTCATGCACAAATTATCAAAAATATTGTATAAGATTACCTTCAGGCTATGTGTATAAGGTGTACATGAAACATAAATGAATTTCTTATTTACACTTGGGTCCTATCCTCAAGGTGTCTCATTATATAAACACAAATATTCCAAAATCGGGAAGTCTGAAGTCTGAAACACTTTTGGTCCCAAGCATTTCAGGTAAGAGATCAATCTCTATATAAATAATTTTCATCTCATTTATATCAATAATTTTATAATTGCATACATTAAACCTACTTAAAGAAGTGATAATTTTGTTCAGTTTTATTCCTATTAAATATTTTTCACTTAAAATCAACTTTGAATTTAAAATGCACCCGGGGACATTAGCACATTCAGATAAAAGTTGCTTTAAAGGTGGTTAGACTAGGAGTCAGTAAATTAGTAATTAATACTAATAATTTTCCCAGAGGCTCTTCGGTGGAATAAATACATAGGACTGACAGAAGAATGTTTGTATGGGACACCTCTCTTTCTCTCTCTCTTTCTTTTATTTTCTGTTTTCCTTTTAATCCTTCTTCCTTCTATCTACCAGGGACCCTGTGCTAAACCTGACCTTTAGTAGGCACCAAAGAGTAGTGCCTCGAGCTCCAGGCTTAAACATCTTATTTTCCTGTTAAAACCTTCACTTGTTTCCTTTTCTAAGAAGCTTGCATGAAAACATATGTGATAGCATCTCTAATTAATTAGCTCACATAGATGTGTTAATGGCTTAGGATTTTGTTTGTTTTCTCTCTCTCTCTTTTTTTAATTGTCTCTTGGGAGTATTTGTTTTTTGAAAGAGGACTCCTGGAGACTTGAAGACAATACCATGGATTAAATCATGATTGGTAAGAATTTATGAGGCCTGGGTGAGAAATATATTATGAAAGGAAGAAATCTTTTATACCATTTTCAAGTTACCCCCAGATCAACAACCTCCCCTCCGTTAAATGTAAGAAAGCTCCTTATTCAAACCACTCGACCTTTTTGCTGGTGTCATTCATGTCATGATGTCTCTGTAGGGGGGAGAAAAGAGAAAGAAAATAAAAGGAGGAAATAGAATGTGAAGAGATAAGTAATATCTCTATCTTTCTCAGAAATTCATGGCTCAGATACAGGGTCACTGCGATTTTAAACCTGGCACATTAGTAACAGCACAAGACAAACGAAATGCAAAATGGACATGACAAATCTGATTTATTCCAGGTAGAGATTCACCAACCAAGAGATATCTATTGTTATATGAAATTATAAATGCTACCATCACATGCTGGAGAAGATAAACAATCTCTTATCCACTTTGATTTTCCTTGTCTAAATTTGAACTGGAAAAATGCATTCTATTTATGTGCATTTAAAGGTTAAATCCTATGACCGAAGTAAAAAATAGTGCCCAAAAAATGGAGTTTGATTTAAGCCGTGCTGCTAAACCTCCTCATCATTCCAATAGAAGTGATTCATTGCCTGGTTGTGAGTCAAGACATTTGATCATCAGTACATTATTTATTGTTTTTGTATTTTGATCAAACTGCTTGTTGCCTCATGCCAAGTCCAAGCTCATGTAAATGAGGTAAAGATTTTAGCTGGTTTCTGTATGTCTTATACAATTTCCCTCCTTCGGATGCCTTCTTTCCTCCAAGGTGCTTGCCCATGGAGAAATTTTTGCACCTTCCCCAAGGAAATGGGAGGAGGGATTTATTAAAAGGTTAGTGGATGAATCGGTAGTTAAATTATCTTCAAATATTTAATAGGCCTCTCTGAGGTATTAAAGTTCTGTGGATCTGTTTGACAGCTGTTAGCAGTTTGTGGTAGCTAATTTTCTTCATCAAAGAAATGGAATCTTTGCTGGCCTATGTAAAATATATTTAATCCTTCATTGTTGACATTTCTACTGATGGAATAATTAATGTAATTATTAGGATTATTCTTGGGTATGGCTAAGTGGAATCAAAGTTCATAGAATGATTGGGATTTTCTTCAGAAGTTGAAAATGTTTAAAAGCACCTCTCATTTAAAATGTTTATTGAGACCAATCTCAGTTCATTAGTGAATAATCTTATACACACACACACACACACACATACATAAAACTGAGAAAAAAACCTCAAATAAAATATTTTGGTTTAGGCATTTATAGAGGCATCAACAACAAAAACCTCTTTGGTCAGTATCCTTTAGTCATGAAATATGCTTAAAATTCAAAGTAGGCATTAAGGACCACCACATACATCCCTTTCTGGCAGGGAGTTAGATGAGCTTGGCGAACATATTGTGTAAGTACAATTCTTGTGGGCAAAATGATGGGAACCAAATACAACCTAATTTAAAACTAGCAAGTGGAATTTATTGGCTGGTATAGTCCAGGAAAAAGTTGAACAATGGGCCCAAGAGAAAATGCCAGTCTGTGGCTTGGTGCCAGGTGCGCCTGGAACAGGAAGGAAACCAGATATCCTTAGTGTTCTCCCAGATCCTCTCCATCATTACAGACCAGCTTTGTCCAGAGGACAATGATGGAATAGAATCCACTCTGTCTAGTTTCAACAGAAATATATTCACCACATTTATTAAATTTATAATAAATTATGAATTATTGGGAAGGCTGAAAAAATAGGATATAGGCTGAATTTCCAGGAACAACTCTCAAAGGCTCTTTTCAGAACTGCACTGCCTACAGAACTGTCGCCTCTACCCTCACTGAGAAGTGCCAACAGAACTGGAAGTCACCATGACAGTTGTTAATTGCTAAACCCTCTACCTCTGCCCCACTCTGTACTAGTAAAACTACTGCCTCTTTCCCCAGTAATTCAGTTTTAAATTCACATCTGATGCAAGTGAACTTGATTGGCAGAGTTGAAAGCTCACCTAGAATCCTAACTGAAAGGAAGTCTGGAAGAGGTAGTTTTAGTTCTCAGTTTCAGCCATGCAAGGTCCTCCAGTTTGAGACCAGCCTGAGCAACAGCGAGACCTCACCTCTACTAAAAATGGAAAGAAATTAGCTGGACACCTGAAATCTATATAGAAAAAATTAGCCGGGCATGGTGGCACATGCCTGTAGTCCCAGCTGCTTGGGAGGCTGAGGCAGGAGGATTGCTTTAAGCCCAGGAGTTCGAGGTTGCTGTGAGCTAGGCTGATGCCACGTCACTTTAGCCCAGGCAACAGAGCCTCAGAAGGCATTCCAGAAGGAGGTTGGAAAGAATAAAGGATATTGAGTCAATGCATCATGTACTGTTACTGGGAGAAAGAGCCTAAACTAATTAGATAAGGAAAAAAATGGAAGGAAATAGCAATGTCTAAAAATCTTGGCAAGCACTGTCATTATGGGCTTTCCATTTCTGCAGTTAAGTAGACCCCCATTTCAAGATGACATTACCCTCACATAAGTCCTAAATGTATTTTCCCTCGACTTGGTCCCTTGCTATTCACCATTCAAATGATTGTGTGTGTTTTAGAGAGAGGCTGGTAAGCAAGAACTAGAGATAGCAGGCAGAGAAATAATTCTTTCTTGTTTGGATACCTTAAGTTTACCTTCCTGGTTATGGGAATTAAAATTCAGGATGATTTTTAACAGTCATTTTAATTGTTTTTTACCACTCTACTTTTTAAACTAGAGTATCAGTGTGAAATAAGAGGATTTGTAACAGCCATGTTTCTTTGCTTTCTTAGAAGGATACACATGAACAATCAATACACAGTAATGAAATGGAACACTTGTGTCGTGGATTTTTCGGATTCAAATTTTACTGGGAGCAAACGCAACAAGAAATGTTTCCTATCTGAGCCTTACCTATAAAACAGAAATGGCAGTATATTACATAGCAATCTTTCTAAACTCCCATGGGGTGAGACTTTGGCTTGTTTACAATGTGTTGTTCTTCGTGTGAATTCTATAGCTATGTTATCCATCATTGATTTGACCTTCATTGAAAGTTGTGCCTTATTTCAAGTTTGATTATTTCCCATTTGTAATTTGAAGAATTTAGAGTTTTACTCTCATCTCATGATTTTAAAAGAACATCTGCAAAAGTTAGAGGCTTATGTTTTCCAGAGTATCCTCATAATAAAAGAGATCTGAAAACTTCAATAAAAAATGATTCACCTTTATGTGGACTACTAATTAATACCTTTAACACAATATTTCCATATGCTTATGGTTTGCTACTTTAAAGCATTCATTGATAATGCCCCTTTATCAATGGCCGTTATGATGGATGGCCCTTTATTGATGGTGAATGCTTTTTCTTTTTTCCCCTCAAAAACAAAAATATAAACAAATAAAAATCACAGCTCCCAATATTAAATGTAATTTAACAACAGAAAGAGTAATTTTAATTCTTTTCTATTTTTACTTTAGCTTGGTTCAGAATATAAATTGGAAGAGGCTTAACGCCTCTATTTCAATTGGCCTTGCTTATTCTCAGTACGACCTTGAAATAAATTTATTGTTTTTCATTTATATTTAAGGTCAGATGAAAGATAAGTTAGGATCTATTGCACTGGCTGTAACAACCAATAAAATACTTCACCACAGTCTGGGGAATACCTAATGCCTAATCAGAAATAGTGTGAAACATAGTCTCCTACAGAAGTTACCACTCTGCACTACAGATATGCTATATATGAGAAAATAACTTATATCCTTATCTGTGATTCTAAATTTCATATGATAGAAGATAGAATGATATAACAGTCCAGGAATTCTATTAGCTTGGCTGCCTGGTAAGTTGGATAATAGCAGCATTTTAATGAATAATTTCATAAATGAATATTTATATTAAAAATAAAAATACTTTCACTAATAAGAGGGCAAGTACACTTCTTTTCATCTATGTCCCATATATAAATATTTTTAGACACAAATTGTCTAAAATGAATGAGACAAAATCAGTGACTAAATATTTCTCTCCCAATGCTATCTTAATATTACTCTTAGCATATTGATCATTTATAAATAAAGCTAGTTAATTTCCTTAAGAATATTTCTAACCCTTGAGATAATACTTTTGATGTATAACTTACATACAATAAATTCACCAATTTTAATTGTACAATTTGATATGTTTTAACAAATGTATGATGCAGTGGTAAAACTCTCACCAAAACCATAATATAGAATATTTTCATTGCCCCAAGAAGTTTCCTTGTGCTCTTTTATAGTATCAAGAGAAAAAATTGCTACATATTTATTTATAGACCTAGTTGGCTTTTATTTGCAATTTATGATTCAGGGTTGTCTCCATTCTATAAAATAGAATCAGAGCTTTTGCTGGGCAATGGCAGATCAATGGGTTTTGCAAGGTGGAGACAAGGAAACATAATAATGGGAAAAAACTGATTAATTGAAGTCAGGTTACTTCAGGTTACCTTTTAAAAAATTTTTTTAGAGTCTAGGTCTTGCTATGTTGCCTAGCCTGATCTTGAACTCCCAGCCTCAAGCAATCCTCCTGCCTTTTTTGGTAAGGGTTAAAGCAGAGAGGACTTCATTATGCTGACACAGGTAGCCTGGAATTTGTTTTCAGAAAAAACTTGTCTGTTTTGGGGTGTATCTGCTTCCTTAAAGTTTCAGTTTGATTATGTGGCATTTAGCATGAGCAACTTCATTTTGGTTTGGTCTGGTCTGTTGGGGCCGAGTGCAGGAGCTCAGTCTGAAGCAATGGCCTGCCATAATTTTTGTTTAATAGTCAATCACTCTTCTCATACCCTTGCCCTGGCAATCATGTTCCTACTTTCTGCCCCTAGAGTTTTGCATTTCTTAAAATGTCATATATAAACAGAATTATACTTATGTAGTCTTTTGTTCCTGGTTTCTTTTAATTAACATAATGTTTTTCATGTTTATCTGTGTTGCTGTATGTTTCAGTGGATTGTTCCTTTTTTCCCACTGAATGTTATTCCATTATTTGAATATATATTTTCATTTAGTGCTGAATGAAAGTGGTGATGGTTGACATTCTTGCTTTGTTCCTGATCTTAGTATGATGCTAGCTGTAGTTTTTAGATGTCCTTATTAGGTTGAGGAAATTCCTTTCTATTTCTAATTTTAGTATATGTGCTGCCGAAGCAAGCACCCTTTCTATTTCTAGTGCACTGAGAATTTTCTTTATGAATAGATGTTACATTTTGCTAATTTTTTTTTGGCATCTATTGAGATGATCATTTGAATTTTATGCTTTGTTACTTTCATATAATGAGTTATATTCATTCCAGGAATAAATCCTACTTGGTTAGGATTTCTTATTCTTTTTTATATGTTTCTGGATTCAATGTGCTAAAATATTATTAAGGATTTTTTTTATCTATGACTATGAAATTTATTTGTAATTTTCCTTTCTTATAATGTCTTTGGTTTTGTTATCAGAATAATACTGGTCTAAAAGTTATCATGGCAATGCTGGCCTCCAGATTTTAAATTGGAGCAAAAGTTAATTATTCTCAAAATGTTCTAGGTTCCATTTTTATTTCTATTTTGTGGATAGGTAGCATAGAAAAAAAAGAAGATTTCTGAAAAATCGGTGTTATTATCAGTCTTGTTATAAGATTTTTAAATATAAATTCAGTTTCTTGAGTGAGTTTTGTAGTTAATGTTTGCAAAGAAATTTTTTTCCATTTTATCCAAATTTGTCAAATCTTTAACATAAAGTTGTTCATGTATTCCCTAATCATCCTTTTAATATTTATGAAATTTGTACTCTGTCCCTCTTTCATTCCTAAAATTGGTAATTTGTACCTTCTCACTTTTTCCACTTACTAATGAGGCTAGTAGTTTGTCTATTTTGTTGACTTTTCAATGAAACAACTTTTGGTTTTTCTGATTTTCTTTGTTATCTTTTATCTTATTGATTTCTGCTGTTATTCCTTTCTTATTTTATACTACTTTTATTCTTATTATTGGGTTTAATTTATTCTTTTGCCTGAATTTAATTTTTCCTTTTGTCTTAAGTTTGTTAAGTTGGAATCTTCAATTATTAATTAAGCCCTTTTATCTGTTCTAAGTATTTTAGTGCTATATATTTTCCTTTATACACTGCTTTAGCTGTACTCTAAACATTCTGGTATGCTTTCATTTTTGTTTATTACAAAATATTTTCTAATTTTAATTTTGATTTTTTATTAGACTCATGAATTATTAAAGATGTGTTTCTTAATTTGCAGATATTTCAGGGATTGTCCAAATACCTTTTTGATATTGACTTCTATTTTACTCCATTTTGGCCAGAGAATATATTTTCTATGATTTAAATTTTTTTAAATGTATTTAGATTTGTTTCATAGCTTAGAATGTGGTCCATTTTAGTGAATATTCTGTGTACACTTGAAAAGGATATGTATTCTCTTATTATTGGGTAGAGACGTAATTGGGTCAAGATAGTTTATAGTGTCGTTTAGGTCTTTCATATACAGTTGAGCCCTGAACGTGGGGTTAAGGGGCATTTGCTCCCCAACACAGTAAAAAATCCATGTATAACTTTTGACTTCCCAAAAACTTAACTACTAATAGCCTACTGTTGACCAGAAGCCTTACCGATACAATAAACAATTGATTAACACATTTAGTATGCTATATGTATTATTTACTGCATTCTTAAAATAAAGTAAGCTAGAGAAAAGAAAATGTTATTAAGAAAATCATAAGCAATTCAATCTTTGTGAGACTGCTAAGAAAAAAGGAAAATCATAAGGAAGAGAAAATAAATATACTATTTATTAAATGGAAGTGAATCATTAGAAGAGGGGTTAGTCTTGCTGTTTCAGAGGTGGCAAAGTTGAAAAACATCTGTGTATAAATGGACTCATGCAGTTCAAACCCATGTTATCGAAGGGTCAACTGTACTTAATGATTTTCTGTCTACTTTTCCGTCAATTAACAAAAGAGGTGTATTAAAATTTCCAATGATAATTCCCAAGCAAGGAAGGCTTTACATTGGACATGACAGACAAAAGAATTGGGTCCTTCAAGATGTGAATAAGAATTAAACAAATATTATCTATAGAAAGAGAATCTTAGAGTAAAATATATGAACATTAAATGTTACTGAATACAATTACAAAATTTTATCTGCTTTGTAACTACAACTATCTTTAAAAAAGGCTTTTGTTCATAGATATGAGTAAGAAGAGATTATGAATAATGAGATGAGGGTATTTATGTAAATTTATTACTTTATCATTTTCTTAATGTTACTTTAATATACGTTATGGGTTAGAAGGAAAATTAAGAAAATTTAGGTTTGGTTAAATTGAAGTAATGGTAATTATCGTAAAGTGTCCAGAATATAATTGCAAAAACAAAATAACCTTTCTGCAGGATGAGAAGTAGATCTGAAGAAAGAGGGAACTGGGAGATTGGGCAGCTTAAAATGAGAACCAGTTCATGAAGTATCTGGTAGTCACTTAAAGGGCTTGATATTTTGTCCTGAGGGACTTTGAGGAGTGAATGACTGACAAGATGATATATTTGTCAAAACTACTTTGGCAAAAGAGTGGAGGATTATTATTATTTTTTTTTTTTTGAGACAGAATCTCACTCTGTTGCCCAGGCTAGAGTGCCCTGGCGTCAGCCTAGCTCACAGCAAGCTCCAACTCCTGAGCTGAATCAGTCCTACTGCCTCAGCCTCCCAAGTAGCTGGGACTACAGGCATGCACCACCATGCCTGGCTAACTTTTTTTATATATACATTTTTAGTTGTCCAGCTAATTTCTTTCTATTTTTAGTAGAGACAGGGTCTAGCTCTTGCTCAGGCTGGTCTTGAACCCCTGAGCTCAAAGGATCCGCCTGCCTCGGCCTCCCAGAGTGCTAGGATTACAGGCATGAGCCACCATGCCCCGCCAAGAGGGGAGAATTCAAGGCAAAGAGAAGCAATTAAGCATTTAGAAGTTATGTAGTTTCACTGAAAGTCAGTGAAAGGCTAAATGGGGCAGAGGGATGTGTCCAAACTTGGAGAACATTCATTTGGGGATCACTTTTAGACAAATAATTAGAGAGGAGTTTCAATAAATTTAAGCCTGATGAAAAGTTGTACTGGAAATTAAGCTAAAACACACATAAGAATCCTTATTAGAAGACAGATAGATGCTTTGTCAGGTTTTAAATATATGATTTTTGAGCTGCCTATGGAACTTCTAGGTAGAATTCAGTAGATAGCTTGACATAGAGCTTTAAGGCTTAGCATGGAATCCTGGAAATGGAGGAAGGTTTTCAGAGAGATGAGTGAAGGATTTAGGATAGCTATCTAGGCAATCGGATGGGGACAGCAGTGACTCTGAGTCATGTAGGCAGAAGACACAAATCTGTACTAAACTTGGCCACATCATGGTATTTATCTTGGAATAGGGCAACTGGTTCTGTTTAATGAGAAGTGAAATTTCACCCAATTCATCTCATGCTGTTTCTGATCAAGATGAAATAAAATGAAAAATCTGAGGCTTACATTTCTGGAACTACTTCCAGTTTGAAATGGTTTGGCTTATGTTTGGGGCCAAATCTCAATGAGATTTTTTTTTTCCATTTCTAATTACAGGGCATAATATAATACAATTTTCTCTAAATCAAATCTATTAACCTTGGTATTACAAACCTTCTTCCCTACTCCTCTCCCTCAAAAATACAATTTTACAACAAAAGAAGGTAGGAACCTGAGGGTTTTGCTTCTTTGGGCAATTGAATGATCTAATTGAATGAACATCATTAAGTTTGAGAATTCATAATTATTGTGGTTTTTCTTCTGAGTGATTTTCTATTTTTCAAAGCCTGTTAGAGAACCCAAATTTCTCTAATTCTCATATCCCCTGATCTCCATCACCACACCAGCACAGATAAACCATTGTTGAAAATGCTCGAGTCAAGAGCACATTGATCTCTCATAGTAGAAGCAATTTCCTGTTTTCAAAAACTTATAATGAGATTTTAAAAATGCAAACAAATCTAATATATCCATAGAAGAGATTACAGAGTTGGATAAATGCAGACAAACCAATGTTTAAACTATTGTAACCTTCTCTAATATTCTATTGTTACTTTGCCAGCAGGGTTCTCTATTCAGAGGGTAGAAAGGATATGGGGATAAATAGATATGTTTCCTAAAATATGTATCCTAAAGCTGAAATTTATACATAATTTACAATCACTTGAAAAGGGAAAACCCTGTCTTTTATAGTCTTCTAACGATTTTAGAGATTGATTTCAAAATATGTGAACAAGATTTTTTTTTATTTCTTTGGGACTAATTCTCTAGTATTACAGTATGTGTTATAAGAATACTCAGGACAAATTTTTCCTCAAAATAGAAGATTTCTATTAATTATTGAAAGACTTCTGTTATATTAAAATCATAAGAGAAAATTTAGATGTTCAACTTTGAGGATTTTCTTTTAGATATTTATTAATCTTACTTCCCTCTACTGTAATTACCAAACTATAATTACATGAGAGTTGGTGAAACGTACCACTCATACTTTGAGCTATCACATGCTTTGCAATAATTGTAAGAACAAATAAGAAAGCATGTTCCTACTAATCTTGTGCAATATTTCTTCCTTTTCTAACATACATGCTGTTTCGTTTTATTTCCAGTGGGGTCACAACATTTGTTGGGACCTTTGTCACTAACCACTGGGTTAATGAAGTTGTTTCCTGGTGCGTCTCCCCTTTTCTGTCCAATCCATTCACCCCATCTAACAGATCTCTTGCAGGTTGATATGCTCAGAAAGTCTCTCTTTCATCACTTTATCACAACAAGGTGGTCTGCCTTCCATGAGCTTTGTATCTAAAATCCAGGAAAGATAAATATACATTCTAAGTAAAGATAAGTGTATAGACAGGCTCAGGACTAAAACATTAAAAGGATAATTATTGATAGTCCAAGAGGAAATGTGTTTCCTTGGTGACCTTTTATTTTACATTTAGACTTATTGAACTCCTCTTCCAAAAATTAAAAAAAAAGAAAACCTAATTTATTTAACACCAAGACACTTCTATAGCTTAACAATGATAGTTAAACCTTCCCTCTCTGCTGCTCCCATCCCCTCTCCACTCACTAATACATCCTTTCATTTAACTCTGGTAGTTCTCCAAATAGTTGTTATACATTCATCACCCTGTCCCTTTGTTCATGGAGAAGTGTTGCCACATGTTTTCCACTTTGCTAAATCCTATTTATCTGATAGGGTAGCCCTGAAATATTTCCATGCATGCTGGCCTACTTGTCTTTTTGTGCCTTACTCATTATATCAGCAGTTGGTACAAATGTATAAACTCTAGCAAACTGTAGCTCTAAATAGGAAACTAACAAAGATTCAGTAGAAACTCTGACTGTATTTATTCTTTTCGTTCTATTCTATTCTATTCTTCAATAAACATTTATTGAAGATTTACTGCCTTTTAGGAAAGGACATTAAATGTACAATGTTAACAATTATTGAGCTCTTACTTTCTTCAAGGCACAGTACTCAGAACTTGACATGCATCACAACATTTTCATTAATCCTCAAAAACTCTCAAAGGTAAGTGTTATTACCTCCATTGACAAGATGGGACAACTGAGGTATGTAGAGTCTAAAATGTTTGCCAATGCTGCCCGGCTAGGAATGGCAGGCACCTTTAAACTCAAAGCAAAACTGCCTTCTCTTGTACATACCTCACTTCATATTCATGAATCTTATATAACAATTACTGCCAAAACCATCCACAGGCCCTGATCACTATCTACTTGCCCTAGATCACTAGAGTTTAAGGCACAACTAAGATCAGATAACAACTTTTGAGACTAAACAACTATATTCTTTTCACAGCCCCTCACAATGATGTTCTTCTTTAGTGAGTGATTCTGACTTTCCAATCGTAAGTTTCAGTAAAAAGACAACCAACCAGCAAACAAAAAACATGTGCAATGTTGGATGTTTTTAAAAATAGTCTCGATGTTATGACATCACCCAATGTTCTAAATGCTTAAAGTTCCCAGTTACAAGTCAGGAACTGTGAATTTACCAACACCCCAATAACTTTATAATGTCACATTATGAAAAAAAATCTGTGTCCATAACTCCATTT
Organism: Cheirogaleus medius; assembly: GCA_008086735.1. Lineage (NCBI taxonomy): Eukaryota > Metazoa > Chordata > Mammalia > Primates > Cheirogaleidae > Cheirogaleus > Cheirogaleus medius. Next base: position 868,158 of record VBSM01003159.1, read on the forward strand.
GTCCAAAGAAAATTCCTTTGTCTGAACTTTATTATATGTTTTTAAACTAAATGAAATATAGAAAGCAATGATTTAGTATGCAGTGTGGGTTTGCCAACACTCGGTTCAAATTAGACCTGCCGGCTAAACCCTATTTCTCACCTGTGAGTCCGACAAATAAATTATAAATGTTGGCACAATATTTATATTATTATTTTTATAGCCCACAATTTACAACCCTGGCTGTCCTTGAGCGGCTCTGTGTGTTTGTTACAGTCCCCTCCAGGGAGAATTCATCAAATGATGACTCAACATCTGTGCTCAGGGAAAATTCAGGCTCATTCCGCTATATTCCATCTCCCAAGAAACATTATTGTTCCTCATTGATTGTGTAACAGAGGATTAATTATGCTGTCACTTAGTGAGTGTATTTACATCCTCCGTGGTTGTATTGGCTCGCTGACTCTAAAATGGCCAATGAATGTCCTGCAGCAGGACGTATTTGTCTTGTACATTCCCTCCCGCTGCATATTGCTACGAGACAGGTGCTGTGTCTGTATTTCAGAACAACCAATGGAACAGGAAAAGTCTTCATCGGCTGGTTATTTTTAACTCTTCGAGAGGAACGTGTTTGCTGTATTTTGCACTAAATTAACCACTGGTGCACAACGATTAAGAGAAAAAATATCTAGGCTTGAGTCCCAATTTTATCAGCTATTGGCCCTGTGACTTAGGCTGGGCAAGGAACTTAAACAGTCTGTGCCTGAATGTCCTCAACTTTAAACACCCAGGTTGTAATAACGTCCACATGACAGAGTGTTAATGGGAGTAAATGAGATGAAGCAAATCACCTAACAGGGTGTCTGCTCACTGACACTCAAAAATGTAGCCATCATTTTATGCTATTATTATTATACAGAGCGGCTGTTTAAGGAATCCGTAAATACACAGTGACTACAGCGGTGATTGCAAATTTTTTTTTAAATGCTATATCTAGGCTTAATCTCTGCTTATCAATTTATTTAGTGTATCTACTTTCTTTTTCTCAGGAAGTGGAAGTGACCACCAGTCAAAATATTCCTTCTTGAATATTTTTTTTCTTCCTAGCACCCGTTGTAAAGATTATGCTCAAATAATTTTGAGTTTTACAACTGTCTGGAAGTAGGCAGGTGATTAACCTTGAAATGTGATTGTTTCTTTTCATTCACGTCATCTAACAGGTTTCTTTGTACATAAATAAATTTGTCTCTTTCTCTCCCATACTGAAATAAACACTGGGATATCTAAATAACACAAGAATGTAATACAACGTACCGCTACACCCTAACACCATCATGCCTGCCATTTCCTCACTTGCTTATAACCCAGTGACAACCTGGTCTCCCTTCTTCAATCTTTGCCCTGAAGAAACCAGGGTGCTCTTTTCTTAAATTATAAATCAAATCATATCATTATCTTACTCAACCCTCATCATTAGCTTTCTGTCGCACTTAGGATAAAACTCAAACTCCTTACCGTAGCCTACGAGGCCTTCCATAAATTGATCCCTGCCTTTCCGTCTGTTCTCGGTTCCTGTTCTTCCTTCCTTCAACACTAAGCTCCAGTTATCCTGATCTTCTTGCTTTTCAAACATATCAAGTTCATCTCTGACCCAGGCTCTTTGTACTTGTTCCTTCTCCTAGAAGACTTTCTTCAAATACCTTCCAAAGTCATGTCCTTTGGGTCACAGCCAACATGCCGCCTCTGTTGAAACACCTCCCTGACCTCCCTCCATGGAATAGTCAGACCTCTCTTTCCTTAGTCCTGCCCTCATGCCCTGTTTCTCTTCATTTTATTTATCACTATTTGCAATTTTAATAATGTATGTATTTATTCATTTATTATCATCTGTTTCTCCCATTAATACATAAGCTATAGAAATGTAAAGACTTTCAGCATTTTGTTTATGGTTATATCCCTACACCCTAGAGCCTAGAGCCGTGATGTAGAAAAAGCCCATAGAAAGTAGGTAGTCAAGAATATGAATGAACTAAAAAAGAGCCCACCATGTATAAATAACACTTAAATATCATTTGGACTCAAAGGGCAGTAAACCCAACGTTTGTTATTTAAAATACAGAAAAAAATATTTTTTGTTGTGTAATCACCTTGCTTTTTTTTTTATAAGATTGCCATCTACTTCCATTGATCCTAATTTACCTATTTAATCATGCAGATACAATTTAACAAATAAACATTATTATAATATACATATATTTTATCATGTAATACTTTAAAATGCTACTGGTTGAAAAATTAAAAACCATGATTCTTTTAAATATTTTCAAGGTGATGTTTTTCACCAATATAACAACAAAAGTCTGACCTACTATTTCAGTAAAAGTCAGTGATATTCCTCTTACCGAAACGGTATTTTTACTCTGAGTTTTTATTTTTAAATACAACTGAGGGAATGCGAACTATTTCACCTACAATATTTTATTAGTGTGGCTGAATTTTAAAGAGAATTTGTAGTTTTGTGGAGTTAAAAAATAATTTGCATCTGATTCCACACTGTTAGCTATGGTACAAGTAATTATATCATAGTATCCAAATGTGGAGATTCAGTATAAGTGAACTTAAAACAATTTTTAAGAACAAACCAGTAAAACAAAATGAAATTTGTACTATACTTGTGACCTTAAGCTATGGATATTAGAGTGATTAATCTCCACTTTCCTGTTTATGCAATCAACCTGAAATGTAGGACAACTTAGTACTTTCTAGAAGTTATTTTCCTGCAAGGTTAAATTACAAGTCTGTCCCTTTATAATATATTCATTCCAGTACTTTTCAACAAAAACAATACGTGCTCTAACAAAACCTTAAAGATAAGGCTCCTTTCATTAAAGAAGAATTTGAATAATATCCCCAATAATCTGAGAGAATGTAGACATAGATTTGTCAATATATGAACAGAGTCTTATAGAAACAACAAAATTTTCAGAAATAATTATAATCTGCTTAAAAATAAAAACAACCTCCTTATAAAAGCTCTCACCGCCCTGTGAGAGATGGGTTGAAGGAATGAAGGAGTCACTCCTTCATCCTATAATTCTTTATTGATTATTTTATATGCCCCCACATCTTAGATGAGGTGTTGGGAATGAAAGATAAGTAACTCCTGGAGGTTCTCAATGTTTACAAGAAGAATCAGATGCACACATCCAATTAGGGCATATTTGAAGAAGAGGCGAAGCTTCTAGGACTTGCTAGAAATCACCTATCTTCTTTTCCCAACATGGTCTACACTTACATCTATACCTTACAATATAGCACTTAATGAAATATCCATTGTCTTCAGATGTATTGTTCTTTATTCTCAAGCCACATTTTGTTATATGGAACCATGGTTTATTAGTATTTTTAACTTGTTCAAAATACCTATTCTAATAAAAGACTCATAGTGAAAACTATCATACAAAAAATCATCATGTGTTCAATCTAGGTCATAGTACAAATGAGTCACTCCTTATGTTATGATATCAAAGGAAGGACTATAGGTTATATAATCATTAAACACCTATTTAAAATCAAAAATTTCCAAATTCCAGCTCTCCCTTACTTTAAAAAAGAAAATTTAGCCATATTGCTTATCAGTATCCACTTTATAATTTATTTATTCATTTTGTTTATTGAAAATTTTTCACAATAGAATGTAAGTTCCACAGGGGCAGGGATTTTTGTCTGGTTTGTTTACTTTTTTATCCCCAATGATTTAAAAAGTGCCTGACACGTAGAAGGTGCTCAATAAGTATTTGTGGGGTGAAAGAAGGAATAATTTCTATCTTAGAAATGAAAGCCATAAGAATTTTATCAATGTATTCTACATTATATATGAGATATACATATATAGGATATACACACACACACATATAAATGAGATGTGTATGTATATATACCCTTAAGAGAGAAAATAAATGAATAAACCTTTGTGATAAAATAATAAGGTCGATAAATGAATAAACTTTGGTGATAATATCATAAGATCAGTAAAAATGTTCCAAAATACTTCCTCAGTACTAACATGCATATAAAATATTTTAATATTTTAGAAATCAGACTGCATCTTAAAATTAATTTTTACATGTAATATATGTTTCTTAATTATTTTTCTCTGCATCTAGAGGCTATTAGTTATTTCATGGCCTGTGTGTCTCAATTGATGCTTTCTTAGAATAGAAGGAGTGTGGTCATATTCTATGTATTGATGGTTAGTATCATGTCATAATTCTACCTATAACCATGCTCAGCATTCCTGACCCTGGTATTATGAAATAGGTATGATATCTAGGAGAAGGCACTTTCTTTCTGAAATTTTCTCAACAATTCAGATAGCTGCTCCTAGGTCTTGCCATCTATTGTATAATACAGTCTTGGGAGGTAGTTATTTTTAGGTGACATTAGTTAAATAAAAAAGATTGAACTGAACTTTTATTAACTTTATTTCAACATTTCTTGAAAAAGAAAAAAAGCATACAAATGCTAACTAAGCAGCAGAACGGCAGTAATTTTCTCTTACATTACTGCACTAAATTTAAGTAAAATGTCAGTAAGAATAACAAATAAAAGGAACAGAAATATCCACATGCAAACTATTTTCTAGCTTGGCTGAAACTCAAGGAGTTATGATGTCAAATGGTGCTGTTCATGCACTGAGATCCCTGCTTTCTGGATAGGAACACTGAGACTTAGAGAGGTGAATAATTTGTCCAAGGTCACACTTGCAGTCAGCAGTGGAGCCAAGAATGGAATCAAGATACACCTCCATTCTGCTTTAGAGTCCTTGCTCTCTTTCTTACAAAGCTGACTTCCTTTGAAAGCAGTCTTGGGCCAGTCTGGGAGCTGCCTTCAGGAACAGGGCCAGATTCATAGGTATACAATATATATATAGTCCACAGGTCCTCACGCTTGGCACCCCCTACCAGCACCAACCTCCACTTAGTTTTAGGTTTAATGCTTTTGCCATTTTGAAATTCTTAATAATTGTGAATAAGTGACTCTGCATTTTCATTTTGCACTGTACTCTGCAAATTAAGTAACCAATCCTATACAGCAGCTGTAGTATGGGAATTTCACAGAATAAATTTCACCTTGGTTATTGCTTATTGAATTATTTTCCCTTTGAAAATGGATATCCAAGCCAACTAAATTTTACTGCACATGAGTATGTGTTATGTTAGCCATTCCTTCCCATAATCCCATTCCTAATCAACATAACCTCAAACTGATTCTCCTAGGCAAAGGCTCCTTGGTCAGTTCTTTGGAGTCTTCAGTCCCACTTAATGTTCACCTACAGATTAACTTTACATTATTTTTTTCTTTTTCAGGAGATTTATTGTAGGACAATAATAAATTGTCAGCCAATCTTCTCCTTCAGGTTATGACCAAGGCTGTTAATTCAATTGTTTATTAAAATGGGGATAAAAAAAAAAAACTTATTGCAAAGATTGCACGTTGCGTCCTCTTCTCGATTCTTCTCTTCAAAGGCCAGTAGCAGTTTAACCTTTTGATCAAAAGAAATGCACAGACCTGATGTTGCACTTGCTCTTGTAGTCATTCTTGTTATATTATTTATTTCCTTTCCTTTATGCCAGCCAGAGTTATTATATGCTTTGAGTCGCTAAAGGGGCTTTTAAGAAAGTAGGAGAAATGCATTTATGTCTTATGGAGGCGGCATGCTAATTACTAATCTGACAGGGTGTAATAACAATGCAAAAGCATCAGTAAAGAGAAAAAATGAGCAGAATATGCAATTATTTTATGAAAGAGTTTTTTTCCTTGAGGGAGAAATCTGCCCGTTTACCATCTGTAACAAAGGAGTTGTTGAACTACATAAGTGAATTACCCACAGCTCTGTGTACATGTGTATATGGAATGGGATGAACTTGAGATGACATTAAGTAATTTTGTTATTGTCAAAGCATAAAAATAAAGAACACTAAAAGGCACAACTAATATAGTGAACTCCAAAGATGCATTTTCAAAGTTTTTCCAAAGAGCTACAGTAATTCATATGAGAAATCAAATGTGATGTAAAGTAATATACATTTTCCCAGATTAAAAAAATATACTGCATAAAACTTTCGTTATTCTTCCTAATGCATGTGGCCTGAACATCCACAATATGCTGTGAGGAAAAAAACTCACATAAACACTGCAGCCTAAGAGTCAGAAGTTTCATTACCAGTAGTTTGTTACCCATGAAGTTAAATAGTCTGGAACGGTCTCTGGGTTAATACTTAGAGTCAGTTTCAACTTTAAATGACCATAGACTTCAAGGATTTTCATGCCATCTTCAAATACAGCATTAAGTGTTTATTTCAATTTCTATAAGTCTCTTTCAAGGACTTTCCAAAAGAAAAAGGAAACTAGTTATTCCTTCCCCCCCAAAAAAGTTGCCAGATTAATAGGGAATAGAAACATTACTTCAACAATACAATCTAGTATTTCTCTATCCTTAGAAGTACAGGGTTTTGTCTTTTTGTTTTTAATATTCAGGATGCTAAATGAGCCAGATGATGATTATTTTTTTTAATGAGAAAAAATGCACTCATAAAGATATGGATACATAGACTTGTACTAATGTTAACTGGTTTGGGAATTCTAACACCTAGTGGCATGACATCTCTCCATTGTAGGGGCAGAAAAACTCCACCTCCATCCTTTTAGAGTCTAGGTTGAGCCTGAGAATTAAATTGGCAAAAGTTAGATTAACAGGAGAAAAGTATAGTATAAATTTTATGTGGCACTGGAGCCCTCATAAAGAAATGAAGACCAAAGAAGCAGTTAGAGTCTGTTACTTATGTACTGAACTAGACAAAGAATAGTAAGTTGTGAAGAAATAACAGAATTATATAAGGAGGCTCTAAAAATAAGAATTATTTTAACAGAATTCCCTCAATTCCGACTTCTTGTGCTTGAGGAAAGTATGTTGCATCTTTCTTGTATAGGAAGGGCGTCTTTCACATGGGAATTTCATCTTCTGCTTTTAAGAAACAATATGAAGGACAAAGCGATTTTTTCGCACCTGCTGTTTTTCAAGTGTCTTTAACTTAGATAGTCAATATGAAGGGATAGCACATTTTAACCTCATTCACACATCAGCCTAGAGTATTCAGACAGCTACAGAAACCTGTTGAAAATAGTATGCTTTAGTTTGAGCTGAATGCCAGAACAATGATTAAAATGTTGGAGGACACGCATGTTTAGGAGAAAGGAATGCATTAAATCACATATGTTGTTTTTACTTTTTTCCTTTCTCTTTATCCTGAGATTATTTCATGTCATCAATTGTGTCTTACAAGGATTTGGTTATTTAATTCTCATTGTTTTTGGTTTTGGTTTTGTAATTTAGAAAAACTTTTAAATTACAAAAGCATTAATTGTCGTGTTTGTCATTAATTATGTCAGACATTAATTGTATTGAGTAGATATCTCTGAGCTCTACTGTGAACAACTCATAGTGTGGTCACCTCTGAGGAGTATTCATCTTCCTTTACAGACTGTCCATGTGAGACATCAATTTGAAAGATGGACACAACAGAGCTTAAGCATATCAGTGTTATCTCTAATTGCAAACATTTGGAAGACAGGCATCCAGTCTGTTTAACTGGGTTTTTGAAGTAACCAAGACAGATCACTGCTTATTAAGCACACAGTGATATGAGAAAGGCACATGTTTGTCTTACCTTGTTGGTGTCATGGTCATAGAGTAAGCAAGATACACATGCACCGTCAGGCAGTTGAACAGTTTTCCTCATATGTGAACCTTTCTGGAATTGGATGCATTTTTTGTATGCCCTATTGTGTGAGTCTTATGTTCCTCTACTTACTTACTGAATCTACTTTGTTGAAACTTTCCATCATAATATATTTAAGAATGAACTCATTTACCTTTTCTCTCCCACTTGTTTAGATTATTTAGCATCTTGGAAATAATAAAAAGATTTAAGTATGATTCTAATTTCAATATTATTTTGTTGACAAAACTCTATACATTTAGTACAAATTCATTTTGCTTGAGACAATGGGGATCTCAAGAGGATGTTCTTGAGTCATCTCTGGCTCAGCAACAGAGTTGGAAAAGGTGGAAACCCAATAATCTCATTCCTTTTTCACCTCTGCACCAATTCCTAGTCTCCCCTAGCATTTTCTTGTGCCAACTAAAAAAGGACCTCTAGAGTTTTATATAGGGCAGGCATAATTTTTCTGAATTTATGAACATCGAGGTTAACACCCTCAAAAGCCGCAACTGGACTGTTTGTTCCCCAGAGTATTCACTGTGGCATTATCCTTAAGGTTCCAGCTGTTTCCCAGGAAGATGCTTCTGGTCAAAGCTCAAGTTTTGTACTATGCCTTATTTCCTCTGATGGTCTTTCACATAAATGTTTCGAGGATATTTGTAATTCTGTCAATAATCAGGGCTCAACCCTGCTACTCTGCAATCAAAAAAACTAGTTTTGGCCATCAGTAAAAGCTTAATTGAAATAATTTATTAATGTATTTATTTTGACCAATAGAACTTCTCTGCCTGAGAAATAACCTTTTATTTAGTATAAGACATATTTCTGGTTATTATATTCTTTGAGTATAACATGCTGGGGTTTTTTGGTAAAAAAAAATTAATTACTGTTAAACATAATCAAAAGTCCACTGCTGAGAGTGGGAACATAGAAAGGTTTTATTATCCTGCTTAGTATACTGCCACTCATTTTGTTGTAAGTGAAATTCATTTGGAGAATTAGAGGATTTCAGCTGTCATGTCATAATAGAGGCAAAAGATTTTAGCTAACTCCTGATTTCTTTAAAAATTCACTATCTTTTAAAATACAGTGTTCTGTCTGTGTAGATTATGTCACATATTCCATAGACTCAGAAATTATCTTCCTTTTCAAGTTTGAGTAATGCCAAAATGTGTTCCAGTGAAAAGCAAAGTATTTAACAAGATTGTTGGTTGAGAACTGAGTATTAATACATTCTAAAAACCTTTTACCCACTAGTCAAAATATTCTTTGCCTACATTATTTCATTTGATTCTCAATGGGATCCCATGACAGATGTATTATTGTACCCATTTTACAGAAATGCAAACTCATACATGATAAAAGGTGGGGCCAAATCCAATGTATATATTTCTCCTAAAGTAGTGTGATCATTAATGAGCAACATAATTGGTGATGCATGATTTAGTTATGATATATTTGGTTTTAGATGTAATAGAAGAAAAAATTGTTACGTTTGATCACAGTTTAATGTTTCTCTCATGAGATCTTCCCTTCTATTTTCATCTGATCTATTCACTCTTTTACCAAATCTTTCATATCATCTCTACTTCTTGGTTTTCCAGGTAGACTACTCACTTGAAATCTGTTCATTCTCTTATAAATTCTTAGTTCAGATTCCTAAGAGAAGAAATTTGATAGGCTCAATTCATACTTTGGTATGATGTCAGAATATAAGTCACCGGTCAATCTATTATTTTGTTGCCTTTGAGTCACCTTTATTCCTGATACAATCAATTTGGGCTGAATATGGAGAATCATGTGCCAAGCATGGCTGCCTAAAAGTTACCCCTTTGTTAGGTAACTATAGGATGGTCATGGACACCTGGAATAAGCAATGGGAAAGAGGGAGGGTGGGATGGGTAGACAAGTGGTGCACATTTTTCTTGATATTTGTAATAACAAAACTAAAAGTAGTCAGAGATGTCATATTTAAAAATGATAAACTGCATTCAAAGACATGCTACTGCTAGGAATGAAAAATGGCACGTTTTATTCTGTACTCAACTTTTATTTGATATTAAGAGCTTGCAGTGCCACTCAGATAAGCTCAGTACAAAAAACTCTCAAAACGGAATCCTTTGTAATCCCTAAAAATTCCCTGGGAGCATCTCTGGATGAGGATACTTGACTGTTACCTAAGCCTTCTTCCTTCTCTACAATTACTATTCTTAGTTGGATTTCTTTAAGAATTTGTACAAAAGAACACTTGAGAGTATAACCACAGCATTTTTGCTGTCCTAGTACAAACCTGACTCTTGTATGTGAAGAGCTGAGATCTGGGAAAGTAATCAGTTTGTATAAGATCATCTAACCAGTTAGAGCTATGAATTAAAATACCTGGATTTTCAGATCTGTTAGTTTTCCTTAAACCACACTGCTCTACCTAAAGTTAAATTTTAAAATATTCTGAATAATATGGATATAACTCTTATTCAACATACTTGGAAATAAGGTGAACTAATTGAATATTCTGTTTTCTGAAGAGATTTTATATATTAACTCTGGATAGTTAATTTTCAATATTTAGAAAACAATGAGTTATATTGGGATGAAAACTGAAACTTATTTGGACACTTTCTTTGTTTCAGAAGCAACACAAATGACCCCTTTCTGAACACCTTTGCTATGTTCTGAATGCTTGTCTTCCCAAATTTCATAAATATAAATTTAATCCTCAATGCAACAGTATTAATAGATGGGGCCTTTAGGAGCTGATTAGGTCAAGAGGCTCTGCCCTTATGAATGGGACTAGTGCCTTTGTAAGCTCTGCTCCCTGAATTTTGGTAAAGCACTTTTTGGCCACCTCAGCTGTGGATCAAGCAGGTCAAGGTTCATTTCTGGAGGGCACAGGTGATGAACCTTGGCAGTGTTCAAATGATGCCATCACTGTTGACGTGTAGAGTGCACAGGCTGTGGGGGCTGGGCAACTCCTCCTATATTTCAAAAGATACTCCAGAGAGCCTTCAGACCCAGGCAGAGAACTGCTACAGGGGTAGGGCCACCAAAGAGGGCCCTCTACTAGGGCACTATGCACGGGAGCTAGGGAGGAAGGGTCATTCCCAAGACCACAGACCAGTAGAGCCACCAGTAATGCTACCCCAGGAGAGCTGCAGGCATGTGACTCCGACGCATCAGAGTTGCTGCATGGGCTATGCTCAGCAAAGCCATGAGGGCAGGGCTGCTTAGTGCCTTGGTGGCTCAACTCCCATCCCAGTGAGTCTGGAAGGCGAGGCATCAAGTCAGATTATTCTCAAGCCTTAAGATTAATATTTTCCCAGTTGGTTTTTGGACTTGCTTGGGACCAGTTACTCCCTTTCCCCCTACTATTTCTCCCTTTGGGAATGGGAATGTCTATCCTATGCCTGCCTCACCATTGTGTTTTGGAAGCACATAACTTGTTTGGTTTCCTAGGCTCACAGCTGGAAAAAACTTTGCCTCAAGATGAATCACACCTTGAGCTTCCCTCATATTGGATTTAGATGGTCTTTAGATGAGACTTTGAATCTAAACTTTAAAGTTGATGCTGAAGCATGTTAAGACTGTTAGGGTATTGGGATAGAATAAATGTATTTTGCATGTAAGGACATGAATTTTGGGGGGCCAAGGGCAGAATGCTGTGTTTTGAATGCTTGTCCCCTCAAAATTTATCAACTAAAACTTAATCCCCAATATAATAGTATTAGGAGATGGAGCCTGTAGGAGGTGATTAGATCATAAGGGCTCTACCCTTATGAACAGAATTAATGTCCTTATAAAAGAGGCTTGAGTGAGACCTTTTGCCCTTCTGCTATGTGAAGACATGGCTAGAAGGTGCTATGTTTATGAGGAAAGGGCCCTCACCAGGCACTGAATCTGTGGTGACTTGATAATGGATTTCCTAACTTTCAGAACTATAAGTAATACATTTTTATTATTTATAAATTATCCAGTCTAAGGTATTTTGTTACAGCAGCCCAAACAGACTAAGACAACTCTGTATCCATATAGTTAGAAAATTGGATTCAATCTATGCATGACTCAGAAGCAATTTTAATTTTCAATGAATACTTAAGTTTTCTTACTTGTCATTCATCCCTTTTGTATAAAAGAAAAGGGTAGAAATTCCCACTTTCCTAGCCTCTGAATATCTGTTCCATTAGCTGGTTCCTCAGGATCACAGAGGGATTACATAGGTAAGAAAATTAAGGAATATAGAAATGTGTTCCATCAGCTATGCAAGCTTCTATTTCTTGTTTCTGGGATCTACAGTGAGTTACGGGGCTACTTGGAAAATTTCTTGGCCACATCTAGGTCAGTAGGTGGCTTCAATGATTCTCCCTTCTTTGTTCACTTTGCATTTTTATTTTTCAAAAACAAGAGGTATAATAACACAAAGATTAAAACCAAAACCTGAAACCAAATGTTGTTAACACTGTCCAAAAGTAATATAATATGGACCACGAATGTATTTTTCAATTATCTAAGTAGCCACATTACAAAAGCAAAAAGAATCTAATGAAATTAAAGATGGAATTAATTTTAATAATATATTTTATTTGCCAAATGTGTTGAAGTGTTTTAATTTCAAAATAAAATCAATATGACATGATCAATGAGATATTTTATATTTCTTTTTTCCATACTAAGTCATTGAAGTCCAGTGGGCATTTTACTCTTATAACTCATCTAAATTTGAAGTGACCCCATTTCAAATGCCTGAATGCCACAGGGGGCTCATGGCTACCATATTGGATAGTGCAGCTGTAAACTCTCACTTCTACTCATTTCCTGAGGCAAGGGAGTAGGGATGATTTTGTCATGATCAACTAATAAAGTATAGCAAAGCTTTGCAATAATCATCTTCACACACAGTAATATTATGTGTTGGAACTTTTCCTTAAGATATATGAAATTCTTTAGCTAAAGAGATGCATATTAATAAATTGTTTATGATAGAAAACCAAAAAAAATTGACAATAGGGAATTTAAGTAAGTGGAGGTATATTGATAAGATAATACTCAAATCATATAAACACAAATATATAATTATCACCCTTATATTATTAATTAAAAGGAATAGATAATATCTGCATTTTCCATAGTAAGTATTTCTGTGAAGAAAACAAAAGTAATCTTACCGTAAAAGAAGCTATAAAGCAACTTTTAAATTGTAATTCCATTTGGGGATATTAATTTTCTTTTGTAATGACATATATATTTTATTCTAATTGTACAATAAAAATGTATTGCTGTACTAGTTAGAATTTTTAAAACTATTTAAAATTTTGTGTTTCCCATGAAATCCCCTTAAGGTGAAAAAAAGCAATATGTAGGATAGTTTATATAACATAATCTTAATTTTTACAAAAAGTATATGTAAACATACATAAAGAAATCTGGAAACATGTACCAAATTACAAGCAAGTGTTTCCTCTAGGTATTAAAATAGGAAGGGCAAAGAAAGAAACATCACAACTTTTCTTATTTTGTGTAATTTTTCTTTTTCTTTCTTTTTTCTTTTTAGTGAGAGGTTTGTGGAAGGCTTTTACATTTTTGTTTTCATATCTTTCATATTAAATATAATTTAAAAGGAAAGCTACTCAAAGTAGATAATTCATTTTTTACCATTCATTTTATTAATTTAACTTTATGCTGTTATCATACATTGTGTCATTTTGTTGTCTTGTCCTATATTTCCAAGGATATCAGAAACTCAAGCAGATGCCATGGGTGTTCTAGCCTATTAAGACAGTCCAAATAGTGGAAGAATTTTTTTTCACACCATTTCCATTTATTCATAACATGTACTAAATAATGTAATAACTACATAACATTTTCATTTCTGACAAGCTTCTAAAGGAACGGAAACTACTAAAATCACAATTAAAAGGATAATAATTTAAGCAGCAGGACATCTCATTCAGCAATCGATTGTGTTCAACCAGAGCAGATTCACTCTTTCTCTCTTAGAAGGAGAGTAAAGAGCCCTTGATTTTGCTGGAGAAACAAGTGGTTTATGGGTGTTTAAAACTATTGTGAGTCTATTATATCCATTTAATGATGCTTACATGAATTTTCCCGTCTTTAAAAAGCAAGTTTAGTTACCAAGGCCACAAAGACTTCTGGATTTAAAAAAAAAAAAGTCTTTAGGAGGCCTCATGTTGACAGGTGGGTTATAACCGGAAAGAGACTAGACATCCAGCAGAGTAAATGGATCACAGGAGCATTTAACTGTTTTTTCCCTGAGGCATCTCCTAATCTAAACAAACAGGGTTTTCAGTTTAGTTGCGAACAGAGGGAGGAAAGTCTAAGTCAGGCCCTGCCCTCTGGGGCTCCCCCACCACCCCACCCCGTGGGAAACAAAACCCATATTAAGAGAGGAAGTAATCCTGACCCGCATCCTCAAGAATGGGGCTGGAGGTGAAGGGAAAGTCTCCATTTATCATCTAGAGCAAGGCAAAGACACAAAAAGAAAACAAAACAAATAACCAAAACAACTCTGAGTTGTGGCTGCAGGTTATAAATTAGTATAAGGTCTTTGTCTTTTACTCTGAATGCATTGGGGGCCCTTGAAAGGTTTGAAGTCAAAATGTAATAGGATCTGAATAAAGTTTCAGAAGTATGCCCCGGGCTGCTGTGTGGAGACAGAGTGGGATGAGGGAGGGAAGGATGGATTCAGGGAGAATAGTGAGTCGGCTGGTGCAGTAATTTATCAAGAGAAGAAATCCTGACCACACTGACAACAGTGAAGGTGGGAAAAAAAGGTCATATCTAGACACCCTTCACAGGTACAGCAGTTTGGATTTTCTGACTGTATGAATATTAGATGTGAGCAAGGTAGTTGAAAATGCATATACTTTTCACTCTAGCAATTCCACTTAAAGGTATATATCCTAGAGATAGTCTTACCTACATGGACAAGAATACATGCTTCAACATTATTTATTATGGTTCATTTCATTTCTGTCAGCAGGGAGATAAACAGAATATGATATCTTTAAATCATATAATACTATTCAACAATTAAAGTGAAATAGATCCATGTGCATTAACATGACTGATCTCAAAATAAAGTTGAGTGAAACAATAAAGTTAATTGGTGTAGTATAACGTTCTTTATGTAAATAATAAAATCCACAATCTAATATTATATATTGAGTATAAATAAATAAATTTTAGGAAACATATAAAAACTTGAATTCGAAGAATATACACAACTTCATAGAAGTGATAGATGTTGGGGAATGAAGACAAGTAAGAAAATGATCTCAGGTATCTGGACACTTTTTATATTATTATAGTCTGTATTTCTCTGTATTTTCCAAATTTTTTTCTTAAATTTATCAAAGACTTGGGGCAAAAGGCTGTTTAGAGGAGAATTTTAATGAAAAAATTGCAAGTTGTTTGATAACATGGATATTTTTTGAAACAAAGTTCCCAAGTTTGTAGATATTCAAATTCCGTTCAATGATTTTAGCAAAAATTCATTGAGAACATACTATGAGTGGAGAATACTCAGAGAACATGATCTTGACCCCAAGAAACACACAATCAAGTGATATTTCTTGTTTTTCATTAAATAGAGATATCGAATGAGATAAGAGGGCAGGCAAAGTATGAGACATATGTCTTTATTCTGACTGGGAGAAATTCTTGATGGGGGAAAATGCATATGACATTACGTTAGAAGTGTATTCAGTTATTAGAACAAAAGCAGAGAGGTTGCTGATTCCACAGAATCACAGAAAGAAAGCCAAGTATTTCAAATGAGTAAATGCAGTAACTAAAGTAGCAGAACTCTTAAAACTGATTCTTAAATCTAGCTAGTGTAGGGGGGGAAAAAAGATTATTTTGCAATTTTTTTTCCAAAAGCAAACTGAGTTGCAGCACCTGAATTTTGTATGTCATTCCTAAGCTTTAAAATCATTGATGTTAAGCCTATCATAATTAAACAAAATATGAAATGTTAAATAACATATGTATGAATATATTATGTATGAAAACATTTTGAAAGCTCTCCTATGCTATGCAAATTTAAGACACCCAATTTTATAAACTTAGATATATGAATCTAAGAATAATAATAAAAGCTGGTTTTTTTTTTTTTTGTTTTTTTTTGAGACAGAGTCTCACTCTGTTGCCCAGGCTAGAGTGAGTGCCGTGGCGTCAGCCTAGCTCACAGCAACCTCAAACTCCTGGGCTCAAGCAATCCTTCTGCCTCAGCCTCCCGAGTAGCTGGGACTACAGGCATGTGCCACCATGTCCGGTTAATTTTTTCTATATATTTTTAGTTGGCCAATTAATTTATTTCTATTTTTAGTAGAGACAGGGTCTCACTCTTGATCAGGCTGGTTTTGAACTCCTGACCTTGAGTGATCCGCCCGCCTCGGCCTCCCAGAGTGCTAGGATTACAGGTGTGAACCACCGCGCCAGGCCTAAAAGCTGATTTTTAATGCACACTTTGGGTCATCCATAATAGAAATTAAACTATGAAACTACCTCTATGGATTGCATTATTATTTAAACCCTGAGAGGTTGTAGGATGTACTGTGGTGAGCATGGATATGCAAGCCTACACTCAAAAGCTGAGGGAACTGAGAGGCCAAAGAAAGAGGCTGACAAATCCAGTTTCTCATAAAGAAATATTTAATAGGATCTTATGAACAGAAGCAATGTCTTGGGCAGCCATGAGATGGTGGATCTCTGCACCTGCCCTCCAGAAAATATCCTCTGTATCTTTCAGATTTTGGGTAAAATATGTGCAGCTGGTCACATCTCAGACCGTCTTGGGAAATTTGTGACTACTGGAGAGGTTAGAAAATCATCTTTATGAGGGTATTTCTATGCTGCAGGCATTATTTAAAGACCTTGCTGCAGAACACCTTGGAATGCAGGAGTCAAACATCAGTCATCATGGTGGTTTAGCTTCAAGATGGCATCACTCTTGCCATGCAACAGTATGTTTTTCTATAGAATATACACTAATGTAAACATCATATTACAGATAAATAACATGAAGTTTAGAGATAATGAATGAATAGCTCAGCTACTCTCTGAGGGTCTGTAATTCAGCTACTCAAACTTCTACAGCTAGAGGGTATTTGTGGTCCTTCCAATGGATGGCAGTTCAACTTGGTTGGTTGGTTCAAATCCAAGCTCAATGATTTACTATCTGTGTGACTTCAAAAATGTTAAATTCTCTAAGCCTCATGTTTCTTATTTATAAAAGTATTGATTATGCTAACTGCACTGGAGATGTTGTAAGAATATTGTGGTAATGCATAGGTTTAAAATAGTCCATGTGTCTAGTGAACATTTATTCAGTTTATGTTATGATGTATTTTTAAAAATTATTATTAAGTAAATATAAAGATAATGGTGAATCTCAGATTGACAAATTAATTGAATGACAGTTAAAGGATGGAAACAAATTAGGAAACTTCCTGTCATTTCAGATCATCTGTCATGAATAGTTTTGTCACCATTTGGGCTGAGGAACTTTCTTAAAACATTCAATATATTAGAAATTATATTAAAAATCTGTATACCGGTAATATTCTGGTATTAAGCATAGATTAAATTTTAATTGTTATAATTGTCTTTTGTTGTTGTTG
This sequence comes from Cheirogaleus medius, assembly GCA_008086735.1. NCBI lineage: Eukaryota > Metazoa > Chordata > Mammalia > Primates > Cheirogaleidae > Cheirogaleus > Cheirogaleus medius. The sequence continues at coordinate 885,556 of VBSM01003159.1, forward strand.
ACAATTGAGAGATGATCATAATAGCATTTTTTGTTCATGTGTTTAATCATTCCTGTCATCCCATTTAAAATTTCACAATATTAGAGTTTGAAAACTGATGATTTAATTTTTACATAACTAGATCTCATTTTTTTCTTTACTCTCTTACTTCATCCTACTTACCTAACCTTATATTAAAACCTCACATTTGTTGGTGACAGATACTTCATGAAAAGTCATGGGAGTAGTTATCCAATGGTTCATATTTATATACAATGAAGAAGAAAATAACATACTTGCAAGATACACTATTCTAATATTTTATTGGATCAAAAGTAAATCGTGTTTTACTGATGATCATCATCACTGTATGCAAAAATGATTTTGTGAAGTATCATTTTTCTATTGATGTCCTTTATTTATGTGATAAAAAATCATTTTCAGATATCCTTTCACAAATCTCTTAAACAGCCAATTTACACTTGAAATACACACTTTTTCCCTCCCTCAGTCTTTTCTCTCTCTCTCATTCTGTCTCTTTCTCTAATGCCTGAACCTATCAATTAAGCACACATATAATTGGGCCTCAATTTACTTTTCTAATCAATTTATCTTTCACTATTTCTTAAATGAACTCTTCATGAAACTAGACTACATATATGTAGCTGTCATCACAATAAGGCAACAAATTTGGACAAACTGTAATCTCTACCCACTTTTACTCAAATATATAAATAATCAGGGTAATCTAAAATAATCATTGTATTTTGTAAAATAATCTTGGTTGCATTAAAGTTTAAGCCATTCATAAGTTCAAGCAACAGTGTGTTCTCTGGTGATTTTTATTCACTTTGCTCTAAAAACCTCACATAAAAGCTAGCAGGCTACAGCATGACCCAATTATGAAAGTCAAATCTTAATGCCCCTTGGAAAAAATGTTCTCATGAAAATAAGACATGGAAGAATGAAAATAACTAAGCTAAGAGAGCATCGAATATATGTTAACTTATCTGATCTCTTATTAATCCCTTAGTGTTCAAGTCCCCACGACTATCTTCTGTTAAAAGTAAAATTCCTGAAAACGAGTAAGAAAAACATACAATTTATAAAAAAGAATTTGATCAAAGCTGATCATAATATTAAAAAATACCATTAGGGAGAAAATATAGCACAGTAGATAGAAATATGGACTCTAAAATTTAACAGATGTGGATTCAAATCCTGATTATTCATTTAACTATGTCTCTTGTATCCCTATCTAATCCAATTCCAGACCCAACTCCAGTGCTTTAACCAGGAAGTCTCCACATGGAATACTACAGACGATCTTCTTCCCCAGTGAAGTACTTTTGCTCAACTCCTTTTATTTAATGTATCATCTCTATAAAATTTAGGCTTCCCAACTAGACTATGAACCACTTAATACAAATGGGGTGATATCCCCCACAGTGCAACCTGGTATAGAGCCTTGAACAAAGTTTGTATTCCATAAATACTTGATTTCCAAATTGATAGAGAGAGCTGTTTGGGTTCAAGATAGAAAATTAAAACGTTGACCTCATAAGTTTAAGAGAAACAGAACAAATGTTAGTTTTGAATCAAAAAAAGTGTCAATAATTATTGTTATGATTGTTAAAATTGGTATTTAAAAATCACATCCAAAATGAATAAGTTTATTAAAAAAGCAAATATATACAGGAATGCGGGAAGGAGGAGAAGATTTTGACTTAAGAGTTATATTAATCAATGTATAAGGGGTCATTTGATCAAGATCAAAGAATCCTAACTATGTGTGTTCAATTTTAAGGCCCATGATATTTCAACCCATGACTTAGAATTTATAAATTATCTTTTCTTTTGCCTCCAGGTGGAAAGATAAAAAGTTGGGCAAGTACTATTTTCAGGCAGAGAAACATACATTTTTTAAAATGGACTAGCATTTCCAAATTATTTATACCCTACCTACTTCCATTGCTTGTGCCAGATGTCCAGATTTTACATATGAATAATAAAGAAAACCATGTACTCCTTGTCTGTAAAGTTGAAATTTTACCTCAGCAGTAGGAAATTGAGATAACTACTGTAAATGTATCTGCACATTTCAAATAAATTCACACTCGCAGCTAGAATATTCTGTTTTCCCTCTGTTCACATAGATGTGTACATGATGCTTCTTCAGACTAGATGCTTCTTCCTTGCTCAGTCCATGACACCTACTTCCCTTTTGCCTCATAACACTCACTCATTTTTCAGCTTCCTTTTCAAATGCCACTCCAGCAGAAAAAACCTTGCTCAGTTTCCTTTAAGGCTAAGGGCAGCTTCCTTTATGATAAACTCTCATAGATGATTGCTTCTGATTTGAAATTTTTATCTACTTGTTAAATATGGGGCCACTTGTGTGATAATTTGATTTATACCTTGCCTCGTCTATTAGACCGGAAGCTCGGGAGGCGATGATGAATCATGGATGTTTTTATTCACAGTGTCAGGTACATAGTAAGGTATGTACCTTTATTAAATAATACATTGGAGTGACTTACTTTAAGATTTAAATTCATTTTTACAGTCCTATAGCCTCTTCATTTCCATGTGGCAGGAATTCCATAAAAGTTCTCCAGTTATTTTGGTATCAAATTGTATGTCCATTGACTTTTAAAATTTTGTCTAGAGCAATAATTTATTAAATGCATTTAGTCTTTTCTTCACTTATGTGCCTTGGGTTATGTTATAGTCTTTACCATCTATTACACAAAATATATATTCTTATTTCTTCCACTCAGTTCTCAAAACGGTCTACATTTTTGCTCCAAGCTCCCAGTAGTATTTTCTCACCCACTGTCCTTAACACTCTGCTTATATCGGAGGCCAGTCTCTTTAGGAGTCCAGAGCTTGCGGACATTATCACTGCTTCAGTTGGTCACTGACAAGGCTCTGTCTACCCAACATAGCCTCTTCCTCCTTTAGCCAGGTTCTGCTTATCCTCACACACTCAACTTGCATCCTACCTTCCCCCTGACTGCCCCACACTGATCATTCCCTTCTATTCCCAATTTCTATTGTACTTTTGTGCTGTCCCATACAATTTAGCACTTACTTACATAGTGTCTTGTATCGTTACTGGATATTTTACATGTTCTATCTTGTATTTCCCAACTAAAACACAAACTTGCAGAGTGCAAAAGCACTTCTGTAGCCTAAGACAATTCTAAACACATCATTGCCAGGGTCCAAATAGCCCTCTAGGACGACTGCTACTCATTCATCAAGGCTTGGCTCCAAATGTCTTTGGGAAGCCTCCCTCCATCCTCCCTCAGTACCCAACACATACCTGTATTATGGCCATTTCATCCTTTGTGCTGTCATCTTTTTCTTCTTTTGTCTCCCCAATAGGAGCATAGCTTGCTGAGGTCAGAGATGATGTCTTTCATAACTACCATATCCTTAGTATTTAGAACAATGTCTAGCAGAGGACAAGTGCTCACGATGCGTTTGCCAAATGAATAAATCAATGATCTTGGCCTCCTTTCGTTTAGGCAGACATCAGATTTTCTGACTTTATAAGAAGATTAAGAAAATCTGGATGAACTCTGAAAAAAATTTATCTGCTTAGATCTTTAAAACATATGTAAAACCAAGTAAATTTTTTATTAATATTTTGTGTGTGCATAGGGTGTAGCATATGGTTAAAGACTTGAGCTTTGCAATCAAACATGTCTGAGTTCTGTTTCTGCATGACCTTGAGGAAGCTACATACCCTTCATAAGCCTCAGTAACCTCATGAAAAGTGAGAATATGACTACCTCACAGTGCTGTTGTAATAATTAATTAGTGTAATGCGTGTAAAACTCGTGGCAAATTGGCTGGCACAGAATGAGGCTTCAGTATATTTTAATCAATTATCCTTTATGAAAGCAGTTTTAGAGGGGACAAGGCTAACTGTTATTTCTTGTGCTTCACAGATGTACTCTAGATGAATGTACATTAAAAAATATACAAAGCATATACATAGACAAGTAGAATACCTTCTATTACACATCTATAACAATCTGATCTCCTTGTAATACTCTGTCAGGGTTTAGCAAATTTTCTTTGAAAAAGGCTGAATAATAAATGATTTTGGTTTAATGAACTATATGGTTTCCGTCACAACTACTCAACTCTATCATCATAGCATGAAAGTAGCCACAGACAACATATAAACAAATGAGCATGACAGTGTCCCAATAAAACTTTATTTATAAAATCAGGTAGTGGGCCAGATTTGCCAATCTTTGTATGATATGGATACACTTATGTCTCACTAGATAATTCTACCACAGGTAATAATCTTACATTTGTGTAACATATTTATTCAATGATGCCAAAACTTTAATGGAATAGGAATGCATGAAAGATAATCTTTAATAAATATTAATGTATATTTATGTGCATTTGAATACAGAACATGTAATTTCTAACCTCAATTGTGAATTAGATGTTTAGATGACAAGGTTTATGTTCTTCCATAGCTGTGATTAAATCAAATGTGTGATCACTTTTCGCCTGAACATAGTACTTTGCAAATAGTAAATGCTCGATTTATATACACTTAAGAGGAAAACCAAGAAAAGCCTCACATGTAACTAGACACAGTTTGTTCACATATCTTTAAAATGAACTGGAGACATTATCAATTAATGCAAAGATTGGGGGCTTTCAATACAAACAGGCCTACCTCCCTGTTCTGGCAGTTCATCTGGCTGGCTATATGGGGAAAGTTTCACAACAGGGCAGAAATAATATATGTCCTAGAGCAATGGTTGTCAACCTGGGGACATTTTTGCTCCCAGGGATCATTTGTAATGTCTGGAGACATCTTTGATTGTCACAACTTGAGACAAGAGGTGCTACTGGCTTCTGATGAGTAGAGGTCAGAGATGCTGCTCAACATCCTACACTACATAGGACAGTCCCTCTCCCCAAAGAATTATCCAGCCCAAAATGTCAATAGTGCCAAGTTTGAGAAACTCTGCTCTAATGTTTTTTGTGAGGATTAAGTCACATCACACAGTGTTGTAAACGTTTAGCAGAATGCTGGACTCAATAAATCTTAACTGTTAATAATAAGATTAATTTCTATTGACTGGCAGAAAATAAACACTATGTAAATTTTGAAACAAACGTATAGTAAAATAAGTAAATTATTCTTTGGGATAAGAGAATGTTGATGTATTTATTTAGATTAAATAATAAAATTAATACCTAGTCATGTACTTATTGACATCTGGATTCTACATTCTCTTCAGGAGCCTTGAAAGGGTTTGTACGGTACTTGCCTGTTCTGTCATTCTCATGGTAAATGTTTTATCTTGATGTTAATATCTGACTTATTTTAAATTCATGTGGGAAATCTGAAAGTTCTATTTCCTATTTTGAAAATCAATGACTACTTAATCAATGCTGCTAAAAACAAGCTCTAGTTCTTTTCCAATAGAAAAGTAAACAAGCTAGAGAATTAAAAGTGACAGAATCTTCACATCAAGGACAGAGAGCATACTTCCAGCAAGTTTACAGCCTGAAAGATTCTACCTGCTTGCTTCTTTCTTCAGGGAATTGAAGCACCTTGAAAGGGATAAGAAAAATCCGGCATTACAATAATATTTCATAGCATTAGGTTCAAATCAAGTAAATAACAGAATACTAAACTGATGACATATCCTGAGATTGCACTAATCATAACTTGAAAACTCCAACATTGCCATCAAAACCTTTTTCCCTGGTAACAGCTCCGGGGCTGCTTCTGTTGCCACCTTCTTGGTGCAACCAAAGAAGAAGGCAGCCAAAGAGAAATACAGAAATGTTTCTAAAATGGTTCTTACCAAAAACAACAACAATACACACACCTTGAAGCTCACTCATGTTCTTAGTCAAGTGTGAATATCAACCATGATGTACTATTCACAATTTGAAGTAGCTGGGATGGTGCCAGTCTCCCATTACATCAGAATATGCAAACTCATGTGAATAGGCATCAGTTGGTACCAATAGGCAGGAGTAGGAGTGATGGGAGACGTCTAAGGGAAATTGGACTGCTCCTGAGCCATCTAAAAGGGTAATGGATATTCAATTCCAGTTGTTTTTGTCAATATGGGTACAGTGTGTTCAGGTCTTCCAAATTCTTTTCCAAGAGAGACAGAAATCTGAGTTTTAAGTTTGACATAAATCTACACTTGATTTTAGCCAAAAGACTAAGAAGCGACAAGTTTGACATAAATCTATCAATTAATGAGACCGAGATACACATACAATTAAAAAGTAGTATGAAATGGTACAACCACTTTGGAAAACTGTTTCTAATGAAGTGAAACATACATCTACCACATAACAATTCTACTCCTAGATATTTACCCCCTAGAGAAATGGAAACATATGTCTATGAAAAAGATTTATATAAAAAATATTCACAGCAGCTGTTTTTTCATAACAGCCCCACACTGGAAACAGCCCCACTGATCTTCAAGCCATTGTTCAGGTGGCATGTTTCCTCACTCTTTCATTACTCTCCTTTCAATATGTTTTTGTTTATCTGCTTCCCACTCAAAATGCAAGATTTTCAATGTTGTAAGTACAGAGCACAGTGGAGCTGCTCTCTGCTTTATAACATGTTCCATATTTTTATAGATGTAGTTAAAGAAGATATTAGATGTTTTGTTAGTTATATTTTCCCATTGGTTTATGTTTTTCAATTGATTTATATATTGAACATAGTTACTTAAATGGTTCAAATACTTTTATATCTGCCTCCGATAATCTTTTTTATGCTATCTCTGTACAAAAACATTTCTCGTTATGTTTTTGCTCAAATAGCACAATGCAATTCATTTTAATTTTGTTGAATTTGGTTTATCCATTTCTGTAAACTGTTTAACCTTATCAAAATGCTCTGTTGTTGAGAGACAGGACCTTTAGGAGCAACAACATTGTAAATATCTCCATCAGAATGGACATGTACTATTAATATATGCTAAGTGCATTTATGTTAGTTACCCCATATAATCCATGCAATGGGTAGATGATCTTTTCCCAATTATAGTTTCATAGATGAGGAAAATTATGTAGTTTTATAGATGAGGAAAATGATGTTTGGAATGGTTAACTCTGTTGCTGAAGGTACAAAGCTAAGTGGCAGAGCCAGAACTCTATTTCAAATCTACTCATTTCAAAATCCACATTCTTAACCATTATAATCTTGCTTATCTGAAATTTGAAAAGAATTTCTTGTGATCATTTCATCCACTAGTAAAATGAATAGTAAGACAGGTCAAAGTTCTAAAGCTTTAAGAAAGTTATTCTTGAGTGACACACATTTACCAAAGTAGCTTTAAGTAAGGTATAACCAATTAAATTTCTAAAAAGGAATTTCACCCACCCCAGTTTTAAAATCTTCTCTAAAAAAATACAATTAAAGACTTGGATAAACATACCTGTACTTTAGCATAAAAATTATGTCTGTTTATAGTTTCCAATCTTGTTCTAGTTAACTCATATGGTTATCCTAAGACACTTTTCTTGTCTGCTTACATTGCCTCATTTCTCAAATCAGATTCCATCTAAAAATTGATGTATACATTTAATGCAATAGCATCTGTTAACAGAAAAGAAGCCAAACTCTGTAAAATAATTTTAAGGAGATTTGTTCTGAGCCAAATTTGAAGACCATGACCCAGAACTATGCCCAAGAAGCCTTGAACAAGTGGAATCACTGTGATTAGGTTACAGTTTGGTTTTATACCTTTCAGGGAGACAAGGATTACAGGTAAAGTCATAAATCAATACCTGGAATGCATACATTGGTTTGGTCTGAAAAGGTGGGACATCTCAAAGCAGGGGGAGGGGTGCTACAGGTTATAGGTGGGTTTAAAGATTCTTTGACTGGTAATTGGTTAAAGACAAGCTTTGTCTAAAGGCTCCAAATGTTTTAAGATAAGGAACTGTTAATCAGAGACAAGCCACCTGACATATATTTGTTGGGTAAATTGAGGACCTAAAGGCTTATCTTTCATACCCTTAGGCCTGTTCATGGGTAATAGAGAATGTATCCAAGAAGGGAGAGGGGCATGGTGAGGCATGTCTGACCTCCCTGCTTGTGGCAGGCAATTTAGTTTTAGGATGTCCCCTTGGCCAAGAGGGGTCCATTCAGTCAGCCAGTGGGTGGGTGAGCCTTAAGATTTTTTGTTAGTTCACACATCTTTAAGGGTGAAGTTGTAACATGATGTATCATTGAGGAACTAGGGTTACCTGTGTAGGGTTGAAGGGAAACTTCCCTTTTCCCCAAAAAGTTCTTCGCTGAAAGAGAAACTCAGAATTAAGACAGGTTAATGAGAGGAAGAGGTTTATTTACTGTGCACGTGCACGGGGAGAATCACAGAGTGACAGTGATTACCCAATTCCCAATGAAGTTCAGATATTTTTATACCTGTCTTTTTGAAGGGAAGGGAGAGATGAGAAGTATAGGTAACACTAAATGATTGTTAAGGAGGAGAAATAGATGAGGGAAACAGAATGATTTATAAATGATTCTCTTTGCAAATTAAATTAACCTGAGAGACAGGTATTATATTTAAAATGATTTGGGCCAGGTCTGGTTGCATTCTTGATCTTCTTTCCTGTAATATATTGAGATAACAAGGAGAGGAAGGGTAGTCAATTGTTCTTTTGATTGTTTTATGCAGATAGAAGGAAAGCCCCTTCTAATATTTTTTGATCTTGAAGGGCCTTTAATTCAAAATATTCCTTATACCAAGGAGTAATATTTTGGGGTGAAATTTCCTCACCTCCTTCACCTGTTTTAGAATCTTTTTAATGCTGAAAGTCATGCTCCAGTCTATAGTTATCATTGTTTGTCTGTTACTCCTCTCAAAAATGAGAGCAGCCTTTTCTCTTGCAATTTTCCTTGCACCTCTTTTCTTGACTTTCATTCCATGTGATTAATTCAATACCAAGTTTCCAATCTCCTTGATAAGTTTTCTCACTTTGGAATGTAGTCACCAAAAGCCAGGCCATGAAGTCATTTAGGACAGAATGGTGTTCCCTCACCACTGTACCTGCAGGGTCCCCTCAGCCATCTCTCTCAAGTGCTTGTTTTCTGTTGAGATGCTGTCCTTTCCAGGGTGACATGAACCTCGTTAATATCAAGTGCTTTTTTGTTTTCTTCTTGTAAATATAAAAACCTTGAAAGATCTTTTCTTTGTTCTTGTGTCCTTATAAACATCAGCTCTCTGAATTTCAACTTTTCTGACCTCATTCTTAACTGAAAACTTCCCATTTGTCTTTCTCCTTTGTATACATGCCTTAAAATCTAAGGTTAATTCAGATTTCCTTGTTTGAAAATGTTTAAGAAAAATAAAACCTAGCGTTTTGGAGTGTTTGTGGATTAGAAATTCTAAGCACCTTACAAAACATCCCTAATCTAAACCTTATAAAAATGGTGAACTATTACTGTTAGGTAGATAGGAAGGGATCTCTGGCTCTCCTAGGGATATAAGCAGAAGCCCCACCTTGGCCGCTGCCCAGAGCAATTGCCACACCTGGTGGAAGGAGGACTGGCCCTGCCAATCTGCAAAAGAATGCAGGGAACTCCCCAGCCTGAAAGCCAGGCAGCCCAGGTAGAAGAGGATCTGGAAAGTGACCTAGAGTATCCTAAGGCTAATTAGCATGTCATTAACTGTCCATGAAAGTGATTCAATGGTGATGTTTGAACCATGAGGAGGGCCCAATCCAGACAATATAAAACAGGACCCCAGACCATAACCAGAGCCTTTTGTTATGACAGGGGGCCCGTTTGTTGTCTGTGATGAACATATCTTGCTCTTGCTCTATAAACCTATCTTGCTCTTTCTCAATAAACTTCACTTCATGCTTACCTTGCTTTTGGTGTGTCTGGTCATTCTTTGGCCAAGGGCACAGCAAGAACCAAAAACAGACAACTTCCAATCTGACATTACTCCCATTTGACAGATGCCGAAATAAAGGCTCAAAAACTTTAATTTGCTCAGGTGACACAGCCATAAAAAAGCAGAACTAATCATCTAATTCCAAACTCTATGCTCTTAATTAACATTCTTGCCAAAAATCTCACCTCTGTCAAGTCTTGTATTTCTATCTTACCATCTTGCTGGACATCTTATACCACAGAACAATGCCAACTTTTCCTCTCAACTTTTAAAATTACTTCTGAAGATTTTAGAATCATATCTTCCTTATTTAACCAGGTTAGAGTTGTCATAAGGAGAAATTCAATAGTTTTTTTATCATACTGGTATGTAATAAATATTCTTATAAGAAAATTCATGTAAAATGTATGATTTATAGCCACTTTTACCATTTTTCCACCAAATTGACCCAATTTATATACTTTGGCAGAAGTCAGGCATATATTAATATCACAAAGAAATAGAATACAAGATATAATACAGTTTACATAAGAGATATCTATTCAAATAAGTAGTTGGTAGGAGGGAGACATAATTTCCCTTAGGAGTATCATGAAGGAACTGGATTCTTCACTCTTTGTAGCAGACATCAGTTTCCTACTAAAACCCTCTAACCTCTTCCCTACAGTAACAGGATTTTGCTGGATATATTGTTAGACTACATACCCAGGCTCACTTGCAGATTTTTTTTTTTTTTGACCATGTAACTAAGTTTTGTGCAAGGAAATATATATATAGAAATGAAGTAGCCTCCTATCCAGAGCTTTTAAAAAATCAGGTGAGTCTCTTGAAACTTATCTTTTTTCTTCTAATGTTTGGATTCAAACACAAGAAGGACCTAGTGGGATGGCAGAGCCATGAGATAGGAGGAGCCTGGGTCTTGACTCAGCATGGATGTTACCAGCAGACCAGGAACACGTGTCTTGTGTTATAAATGATCAAAATAGAACCCTTGATTATGTTAAACCACTGATATTTGAGGGAGGTGGGGAAGTCTGTTTGTAAGGGCAGCTTATTCTACTCTACAACATACTCTTTCAAACATTTAACAAAATATATCTACCATCTTTCACGGGTTTACAACTGAAAAGTTTAGGGAAAAATGTTTCCTAGGGGCTCTAGCAGGAAAAAAAAATAAAAGGAAAGAAAAGAAAAGAAAAAATTACAAGTTACATAATAACACAATAATTCTGTAGAACAGATAGTCTATGAATAAACAAATGAAAGAGTAATTAGTTCTGCCTGAGTTTTTAAATGTTTCCCACAGCAGGGGACGTGAAGGATGAAGATAAGCTTTCAAAGAAGTCAAAAAACAATCTAGGGAGTGAGAACAGCATGAAGGAAATTTAGTGAGTAAAGAATGAACGTTGGCCTGTTCATGGGAAATTTAGTTTGCTTGAAGCAGTTGACATAAAAAGAAATGAGGATGGACCTTAGAAGTGGATCAAGGATGGAGAGTTTAGCTGGGCCAGATCTTGAAGCACTTTTGACACCATATGCGGTAGGGAAAATAATGACTTCCCTAAAGGTCTTATCCCTGGAACCTGTAAGTATGTTAGGTTACAAAGCAAAAAGGAATTAGGGTTACAGATGAAATTAAGGTTGCTAATCAGCTGACCTCAAGATGTCAAGATAGGTAGACAATTTTGGATTACCTAGGTTGGCCCAATGTAATCACAAAGATTCTTAAAAGAATTAGAGGAAGATGTGACTATGAAAAATTAGAGAGATGGCACCATTGAAAGGCTTGGCCTGATAATGCTGGCTTTGAAGACAGAGGGAGGGGCCACAGGCCAAGGAAAGTGATTAGCCTCTAGAAATTGTGAAAGGCAAGGAAATGGGTTGTCTCTAGAGCCTCCAGGAAGAAATGCAATCCTACCAACATCTTGATCTTAGGCCAGCGAGGTCCAAGTCAGACTGTTGAACTTATATATCAAACAAATTTGTGTTGCTTTAAGCCACTCTGTTTGTGGTTATTTATCATAGCAGCAATAGGAAACTGACACTTCATGTTAAACCTGACCTTGGGGACTAGATGAGGGTTCCAATCCAAATTGTCTCAAGCAGTTTCAACCAGGCAACAATGTGCAAAATGAGTTAATTGGGCAGGACCAGAAAAAGAAAAATGGAAAGGGGCCTCTTTTTAATAGATCAGGCCTCAAATAAGATATTGGAAGGCAACTAATAGAGCAGAAATAAGGAAGCAGAGAAGAAGAAAACACTAGGCAGTGAGGATAAGCTTGGTTTGGGGCTGTGTGCTATCCAGAAAGTTGGGTGGGAGGATGCACTGTATTGTGAGGGCAATGTATGAAATGAGCTTATATAGGTAGAGGAGAATAATTCCAGTCGGTAGACACTTTTCAATATATTGCTACAAATATTGATCACAAAACTAAGATTTTTGGCTCCTATTCACACTTCTGAAGCATTTGTAAATCTGGATGCTTTTCCCCTCACATGTTATTTTATGCACAATGCAGATGTAGCCTTGCCCTGGAAATGCAGGCCTATGTAAAAGTGACATCTTGTGTTGCTTGGATGCATTGCATTTGTAGTTCTCCCTGTCATGATTTCTATGTTCTGGAAACTTTTTTGCTCTTAATTTCCCTACTAAATGACAAAGAAAGACTAAGCTAAAATCATTGCAATATAAAGGATATGACCCATAGTATGAAACACATTAAGCTGTCCTATATCTTATTTATAAATCACGTGATAGTGACAGATAAATCATTCCAAGTACAGAGTTTACATCTGCGCTTGTAATGAATTGTGAACCTGAGAGAATAATTTGATTTTTAACATTCGATTTAGTAGATATTATGAAAATGCTTTGGAATAAAAATCCACTGATTTCAAATGGCTAGAAACTAGCCTGTTTTCTAAAAGCTATTTTTGGGAAATGTTACTTTTCATCACTGATGAGGCTTTTGTGGTTCCAGGTGTGAGTATATCATCCTATCTCATGCTATAAATTCACTTCTATGTTAAGTCTGAGCCTCATTGGAAATTATACCAAAACTTGCCAATTTATTTTAGTTAGGGCACAAATAGGGTACTCACACATTTGAGTAAATAAAAAATTATGCAAAATTCTGGAAAAAATATCTCTGCAATCAGTAACCTTAATAATGAGGATGTTGCTAGTTCCCTTCTTCCTCATGGTTAAAAGGCTGATATCAGAAATACTAAGGAAGGAAAATCTTTCCAGCAGGGTTAGTAAGGATTTACGTGGTATGATGAAATCTAGAATAATAGGAAACAGAAAAGAATACATGGTTGAAAACAAAAAAGAAAACCAAATGAAAGAAACAGCATGGCACATGACCACTACAGATGAAGAGGGAGAGAAAAGCCCAAAGCTTAAAGCTAAAAGAGAAAGGAAGGTCTGAAATCCCAAATAATAAAACTAGGGGACTGCAGGGAAGAAACACTCTGGAGAAGAAAGTAAAGGTGCTTAGATCAAAGATAGATGATACAGAATCTTAAATGAAGAGGGAAAAAATGGTTGTCAAAGGGAGAGAAAATCACTGAAGCTAGAAGCCCACTGTTGGAGAACACGATTACAGATCCTACCTTCAGATGGGAATGAGATGGATGGGAAGAATATAGTTTCACTTGGATAATTAAACTAGCAAATTCAAAGTATACAACCCCAGCAAAATGAAGTGAAATAGCAACTATTGGATGTGTTTAAAAACAAAGGAGTTTATAGAATCAGACACGTAGGTTTGAAACCTGCCTTTCACTTGCTTTTTGATCTTTACAAGTTCCCTAACTACTCATCTTGTTTCCTCATCTGTAAAGTGAGAGCAACTGCACCTTCTCCATAAAGCTATTGTGAAGGAGAAGTGTGGTAGGGAAATCTCCTTGTGCTTACTTGACAATTAATGATACTATAATAGAACTTTAATTAGCAATTGGCTGAGAGATTGGCAGGTACCAGCTTCAGTTCTTTCTTGCCTAAGTAAATCATAATGATACATGGGACCAATAAGAGAAATGGAATTATATAAAATTGTTTTTTATATCACTTATTTAGACGAAGAGAAGACAATTATCCCCCTTTCTTGGTAAAAAAGACTTAACCAAGGATAACAGAGAAGAGAGTTTGGGGCAAGCCCCTTGGCAAAAGGTAAAAGTTTTAACCTCTTTGCATGTTGTTTACCACTTTAGCATATAGAATTTGTAGCAGAAAGAATATTATACATTTGATTCTTGAACAATGTGGGTGTTAGGGGGATTGACCCTTCTGCAGTCAAAAATCCATGTATAACTTTTGATTTCCCCAAAACTTAACTACTAATAACCTGTTGTTGACTAGAAGCCTTACCAATAGCATAAACAGTTGATTAACATGTATTTTGTATGTTATGTGTGGTATGTCCTGTATTCTTACAATAAAGTAAGCTGGAGAAAAATAAAATGTTATTAAAAATCATGAAGAAGAGAAAATGTATTTACTATTCCTTAAGTGGATTGTCATAAATTTCTTCATCATCCTCACATTGAGTAGGCTGAGGAGGAGGAAGATGAGGAGGGCTGATCTTGGTCCCAGGGATGGTAAAGTAGAGGAAAATCCATGTTTAAGTGGACCCATGCAGTTCAAACCTGTGTTGTTTAAGGGCCAACTGTACAATTTGCTTTGTTTCAAAGTTAACCCTGCAAGATCAGGAATAATGTACCTGGGACAAAGTATGGTTTGTGGGCCGCCTACAGCATTACCCACTATAGTGCTGGTTCAAACCACAAAGTTCTGGATTTATACCCGGACTTTCTGGAAAACATGTCTAGGAGTGGAACATAAAAAACTATTTTTTTTTTAGCAAATTTTCTCACAAGTAAGAGCAAGTCTGAAGTACCCTAAAGTTTGAAATAATTTTAGCTAAGAGATCTTAACAGCAACATCTCATTTACATGGGAATCACCATCTCTTTTAGCTTGATTAATATACCAAATAAATATTTTGTAGTTGACAAAAACAACCTTTGATTTCTTACAAACTTCCCCGAATTCTTCTGATTGGATGGTGTCTACCTTCTCCTGAACACTATTTTGAACTTCAGTTTGCAATTTTAAGTTGCATTCATTGACTTTCTCAAGCATTTAATACTTTAGGAGGAGTACTGTGTTTCCCCGAAAATAAGACCTACCCATAAAATAAGCCCTAGCAGGACTTCTAAGCATTTGCACAATATAAGCCCTACCCTGAAAATAAGACCAAATGATTGGCTTGGCTATGCAGCGTATCTACACAACCCATGCATTTCATCACGGAGTGGTAAAGAAGACTAGCAGCCCTTCTCATCTGCCCCATGAGAGCTCTATTGCTCAACATGAGAGATTGGGGTCAATGGTTCTAAAGGAAATAGAGTCGCAAGAAATTCAGGATGCAATTCGGTGTTTGGAGAGTTATGATGATGTTCCAGAAGAAGATGCCTTAACTATATTTGAATGAATGTAGATTGTTGTACCATACTTAAAAAAAAATAACACATCCCCTGAAAATAAGCCCTAGGCTGTCTTCTTGAGGAAAAATAAATATAAGACCTTGTCTTATTTTCGGAGAAACACGGTAGATTTCAATGGTGATTCCATGTTTTTTGTTTTTAAAGAGGGAGGTGGGGTTGTCCTTGGGTGACTCTGAAAACACTGCACTTCCTCTGTCCTGGATGAGAACCACTGTTTGAAGGAGCCCCTATTTTCAGTAGCAACAAACGGGATTTGGGTTCTTGGCAAGTTTCCTTAACCCACGCAATTATATGCATTGGTAGAGGAGGATCTACTTTAGTAGGTTCCAAATATCTGTTGGATGTGGTTTAATAAGTTCAATTTCTATTGGAAGTAATGTTACCACTATGAGGTACACGGCAACCAGGGTGGGCCCACAGAACACATGGGAAAGCCAAAAGGTGTGTGGATCAAGGTAAAATGCGCTATATTGCAGAAGAACAGCTGGTTGTTAGGAGAATCAGGGGATGGGATCTGTGAAAAGTTCATGCTGCAGACATTCAGCAACTAAAGAGAAGTGAGAAAATAAAATAGAGTTTGTTTAATCAGCTTCAATTTTATAAGCTGCATTAGGATCAATTCAAATAATTTGGTTAAATGGAAGGAACTGAACATCTACCATGCCTGGAAAATTTCCTACTCACCTCTTAAGCCTCTTACTTAATTGTCTCTAAACACTTTAGTACCTTAAATCACCACACCCAGCCCATACAGAAATTACCATTTTTTTCCCTTCATCCCACTACTGTGCTTTGTAAATGCCTCTAGTATAGCATCTGCCGTGATATTCTACAGCTGTGTCTTTAAATGTTTATTTTGTGCCCTAGAAAACGGTGACCTCCTTAAAGACAGAGTGTGGGTCTCCTTTATCTTTATACCCCCAGCACTTAGCTCAGGGTCTGGCACATGGAAGGAGATCAATATATATTTGTTTGATAACTAAAGTTATGGTAAGAAATTGAATAAGTATTTTTCTGTCTTTAAGGAGGGCCATTTTAGTAAGAAGGTAAAGGCAAGCATACCAATTACTACGTTATAAAGTGGAGTAAGGTTAGAGTCATCAGAGATTTCATCCAATTAAGGGGATTTCAAAAGGCTTCACAGAAAAGATGGTGCTCAAGATAGGACTTAAGGAATTAATAGGTTTTCAACAAATGGAGTGTGTTTGGAGGAAAGTAGCTATTTCAGATAAATGAAACAGCATGAACAAAGATAGAGGTAAAATCTCAGGGACTATTGAGTGAACGAAGTGAAGGCCATCCTAAATAGAATTCATTGTAAGAACGGCAATTAGATTTTATCTTATATGCCACATATGACAACTGATAGAAACTGCCTGTATTGAAGAGAATTCCTGGGCCCCGTCTGAGTTCAGCACGCAAGAATGTCATAATCAATAAAAAATAATAATACAGAAGAATGTCGTCTCTGATTTGAGACCCTTAAAGCCTACCATCTCTATATAATTATGAGAATAGTAACATTTTCCCCACCATTTATTTTGGCAGACACTGAGCATCAACTATGTGCCAAACTCCAAACTAGATGCTGAACATATATAGTGGTAGCCAAGAAAGACAATGATGGCACTTAAAAAGATTAAACTCACATGGGGAATACAGACATTAAACAAACATTTTCACAAATAATTGTGTAATTACAATTGTGATTATCACCATGAAAGTTGATTAAAGAGTTCTATATGATTGCAAGGAAACTCTCCTGAAATGGGGGTGCAAGAAGACTTCCCTGGCAAAGTGATCTTTAAGCTGCTACTGGAAGGATCCCTCTCCCTAGGTGGGACATAGGAAAGTCAACGTTTCTTGATATATGTTGGATGTTTCAAGTTCTTAGGGTCTTATATCCTTGGTGTCAATGTTTTAGACTGAGGCTAGGATCTTCACATTTCTCCTTATTTACCTAGCATCCTCACAATTACTTAAAACATCTTTGTTAAGCAGGCAAAAGAGGAGCACATTTTCTTAAATTAGTAGTCCTGCTACTGTGGGTCCTGGGCCAGCAACATCAGCCTCCCCTGGAAACATTGTTAGAAATGCCAATTCTTGGTCCCCACACCGACATCTACCAAATCAGAAGTTCTGGAGGTGGAGCCTGGCAAGCTGTGTTTTAGCAAGCTCGTCTGCTGACTTTGATGCCACTAAGGTTTGAGAACTGCTGCCCTGAACTAAAATGCACACTTTGGAGCAGAAGGGAGTTTCCAGGAAAGGGAAAATCTACTCTTAAAGAATTCCTTTCCGAGTAACAACAACAACAACAACAACAAAATACAAATAAAATTCCTTGCTGAACACTTGAAGACATAAAAAGTTTGAAGGCAAGATATTTAGATATTCTAAGAAGAGATGCAATAATTATTTAATAATTGGTAAAGAATCTGGTGTCTGGTGCTCCACTTCTTATAGGATCGTAAGAAATATCATTAGTCTTTAGGAAAAATTGGCTAATGATGACTGCTATGTGTAAGATAAAACAGGGTTTTCTCCCCTACTTATAGTATTTTTGCGTATGCTCATTTTCATAAAATTCTGAAGGAGGGTAAAGAACAAACATATTTGAAGAACTTCTGTCATGATGGAATAAAAAGAACCACCACAATGCCCTAAACTGGGACCCAAAAATGATTAGTTTAAGTGGCAAATTAAGACAAAAAATATTACAAATATATTAACATTTATAATTACAAATAGAGAAAACAGTGAAAACTGCGGAAGATATCTTTTCGACTTGGCAATCTATTGTGCCTTTGGAAGGTAGAAAGAGAAGTATTTTGGTTTGACTACAGTATGTCAGTCCTGCCAAAGGTATTGTTTATGAGTAAAAAACTCTGATTTCCAGAAAATTTGTGAGAGTTGCAATTATTAAAGACATCATGTCAAACTTACTCTTGGATTATCAATGTCATATAAACCCTTTTTACTCAGAGTAGCATCAGCATCACCTGGGAGTGTGTTAAAATACAGAATCTCAGACTCCACCCCAGACCTGGTGAATCAAGATCTACAGATTACCATGATCTGCAGGTGATTCATCTGCCCATTAAAGTTTGAGAAGCACTGACACACATACATCATCCAAAGGGAAAACATGGAAAATTGGACTGGAAGATTTTCTGGTACAGCCATACTTAATTCCTATAGGTGATGGAGTTCTGACATCAACCCAAGCAGCTGTTACTGCATGCTAATCTAAAAATGCTTAATTGTAAACACTGACAATAGAAGATATCCTGAATTTCAACATAACATAATCAAGAGAAAAGATTTGAAAAACCCAAATCAATATAAATAAAAATATTTGAAAATTTTTATCAAAGAAGAGTAAATGATAACCATTTGGTCTATAATGGTGCAATAGCTCTGGTATGTTAAGGGCTATCTTATATATTATAATATTTCTCAGTAGATTTTATTAGAGCAAAAATCTAAACAAACCCCTTTTGCTAAAAAGAAAAGCCTTAGAGGAAGATAAAAGATAATTAACTATACCTGAAATCTGCACAATGAACTGAGAGCAATACACCATTGAAAACGAAAGGATTATTGCAGCCTATTAACAGTAAGGATGTCTACCGTACTAGAAAAAAAATCTTAATTTTTATACTTTATGACTCTGCTAATTCCCCAAACAGATACTTGGGCGACATTTATGGTATCTGAGGAAAATTCTCTCTCTCTTTAAACACTGGAATTTGCATTTTCTAATGTCACATACATGGTAAAACATTCTCATGGAGGTAGTAAGTTATTCAGAGGTAGATTTAGCCTACAATAATATCAACACTTTCATTTCAAGCTCATTGATTTTTTTTTTTTTTTACCTTAATGAGTACTGGAATTAGTAGAGTACAAAAAGCCCTATATTGGTTGAAAATCTTCTCACAACTCAATTTAATTTAATTTGAAAATAGCTGTTTTACTGTCTCTCAAACTAAATTTAAGAAATCAAACAGAGCATTAACATGTTAATTAATAAGAGGTTCAGTGGGAAGGTAGGAAATGATTAGTTGCATTACGATTCCTTCAGATTTTCTCTAGGAAACTCATTAAAGGGCTCTTCAGAAGTGCTTTTCTGAAAAGATGAGAAACACATGGCACATGTTCTTCATTGAATCTCGAGATCATGTAAGGCATGTGTCTGGCTCCTCTCCACAGTGTGGAGGCTCACAGGTGTGTTCCAAAGTGGGGGCCCACTTCAGTGGCCTTTAATGAGTAACACACATGCATGTCCCAGGCTGTGCACCAGTTTGGAAGGGAAGAGGTAAAACTCAATGTACTCAGTGTGACGAGGAGACATTTTCTTTGAGTTGGCCAAGGAAGAAATGTTCCATGATTTTCTTCTAGGAATCAGAGATGAGATGAAGAATTCTCTAAGTAACCCATATTTTATAGCTCTTTACATTTCAAATTTTCACAAAGATTAACTCATTTGATCTCAACCAGTCTAGTAATTAGGTATGACAGACATAATTCCCAGAGGAAGCAAAGTACTGTCAAACTCACTCTAGCTGTCCTGTTGCAAGTATTTAATAAACTTCAGGTTATTTTCTCTTTGTCTATCTTTCTTTCTATAGGTAACCATATGGTTTTCCAAAAAAGTATTTCATACACTTAAACAAATATATACAATTCCAGATGAAGTATCATTTTGGCATCAGGACACGAAAGTAAAAGAAGACCAGATACAAAATTAGTATTGAACATACAGAATCCTATGTTCTAGCTAGAGGAAGATCCCAGGATTGGATCTCACCTTCGTGCCAGTCAGTGGAAAGAAAACAAATGGCATTTTAGCAGTGGTTCTCAATAGTATCAGCATCACTTGGGAATTTGTTAGAAATGCAAATATTTGGCCCCCACCCTAGACCTACTAAATCAAAAACTCTGGATGTGGACCTAGTCATCTCTAATTTCATAAGTCGCTCCGGTGATGCATGCTTAAATTTGTCAACTAGTGCACTATAGAAATAGGTATAAAATAAAAGTTGAGTAGTTGCTTATGAGAGGATAACCTTTATGAGATAGGATCTTTTCTGTTTTGTTCAATTTTGCATTCCTACCACAGAAGCAGGCAGATAGGCACACACTCTATAATTTCTTGTTGAATCAATACACTATTCTTCAAAATATCTTTTGAAAGTTCTTTTAGAGTGGGCACTGTTTAATGTAGCAAACAAATTTTTAATAATAAATAGAGCAGCCTAGTTCACGGGAGTTTTATAATAACTATAAATGTAGGCATGAGTGAGTAAAAATAATTGCATGAATAGCTAGTACTACATATTCTTAAACTTGGCTGTTCAGACTTGGCCTGATCATCAGAATTACCTGAAGTGGCTTCAACAATTCTGATACATTCAATAGGTCTACATTGGACCCAGAAATGGGAATTTTAAAATACTCTCTAAATGATAATTTATCCTGCAATTGACCCTGAAGGGTAAAGAAAAGGTAAGATTTCTGGAAGTTGATCATGAGTGATTTCTTCCTACCTCTCTCATACTCATGCTGTGGGCACTGTGTTCCAGAATCTATCCTCATACCCTTACTTAACATCGAAAGCACACTTTCAATATAAATGTCTATGTAGTGTGCTTACCTTTATTTTGAGATAGCTAAAAATTTACACAATAAGTCTTGATATTATAAAGCCTTACGTTGCTTTTCTATTTTCTATATGTGCATAACTAAAAAGACAGCAAAAAACAACTTAAAAGAAAGAAACAAATAGAACCTGGCAGTTTTGACAAGCAAGAAATTCAATTACTCTAGTAATTTTACCCAATATTTTCATAATTTTCATTTCTAAACTCTTTTCTTATATCTTAATACTATTAAATTATGAGTCAGCTAACTCAAGTTACAAGTGCTTTATGATTTTGTTCTGATATTTAATAAATAAAAATTAGTTTTATTTATTTTCATAATTTTGTGTTACTTTAAAGATTTAAATTTGTTATAATAATTTATCATTTAAAACACAGAATCCTCAATGTCTTTGTGTAGGGTAGTCTAGAAAATCAGTTTGGAATTACTTTTAATGTCCTTTTTTGGGTTATTTTTCTTTTCAAGAAAATCAATAATTGATATGTTCTTTGATCTTCCTTCTATTTTAAATATGTTTACTTGTTTTTCTCAGTTTAATAGTCTCTATCAATTAGAGAGACACATACAGAGTTACAAGTACTTGCAGAGTTTGATCATGTATGTTTATGCCTCACTATCACATTAGATAGCACTAATAACAAGATGTGGCTTTTCCCTAGGTTTTGAGATTGTGCTAGACAAATATCTATAAGATAGAGATATAGTAAATTGATTCCAAACATCTGTATGGTGCTATTATTTATGAAATTAATTAAATAAATTCCCTTACTTTTCAAGCATACATAGCACTTATTCTGTGCCATGCTCTTTTCTTGATAGAGATTAATCAAGGCATTCCTCCTAACAATGCCATAAAATAGATGCTATTATAAATGCCATTTTATCAATGAGAAAACGAAGAAACAGAGATGTTAAGTAAGTTGTCCAGGGCTTCCACAGTTGGTAAGGAGTAGAGAAAAGATTTAAAACTGGGCAATCTGGTTTTACAGTCTGTGCTTTTAGCCACTAAGTGGCTTCTCTGCACATTTTTGAACATAAAACCTTGACTGAAAAATTTAACAACCTTTATTTCTCAAACATGGGTTTAAGAGAACATAGTTGTTTAGAAAACATCAAATCTTGAGATTTTAAAAGTATGTTTTAAAAAAAATTCTTGGCAGATTCCTTAAATGGTTAAAGAGATAGAAAATAGAGAAAAAGGAAAGAAACCTCAAAGAAATTGGAATAATTTTGCCCAAGAATAAATGTGATAATCTACATAAAAAGACATAGCCTAGAATAAATATGGCCAGATGAATGGATTGATGACCCATAATACAGCATAATTCTATTTGAGGGAGGAAGATTTATAAAGATGAGCTGGTTGGAATCAGAAAAGTTAAAAACAAAATTAAAGTTTCTTTTAGCTCCAAGTTTTATGAATGGTTTACAAGTAATAAACTAGATTAGCCCTCAATGTGCAATGCATTCTTTTTCTACCATTTTGGGGAAGCCATGATATCAACTGCAAAAATATAATGCAAAATTTAGAATATACACAAAATTCTTCTTTCTGACAAATTTAATCTCTCACATTTATATAAATAAGAAAACCAGAAAGAGCTAACTTTTTGCCATTATCTGCCATCCATATATTAGAAAGCTGTATCCATTTTGCTAAGCAAAGTTGAGCCATCTACCCTCTGAAAGCATGGAATTACTGAGTGCTAAGTGGAGAACGGTGTTAAAAGCAGGCATCATTGTATTAACTATTTTCTACCTGACAGCCAGGAACTTAGCTGAAGCTTGAAGTTTACCCAGTTTTGATGGTGTTTATCAACATCTCGAAGTTTTAAAATAAAATATTTTCCCACAGGTTGACAAGGTTTCCATTTATAAGCAGCCCTATAAGATAGGCTGCTCTTTAGTGTTTATCCAAGCCGGCAATTTTGGTGTAAAACTTTCAGTTACCATGAATGATTGGACTAAGGACAGGTTTAAAACCTGCTTTCTCCACAAATTGTAATTGGCTCAAATGGAACAATTCGATGCTATCTTATACAGAGGGAAATTAGGCTTAAGGGGAAAAGACAAGTGGACGTGTGGGCAAATAGAAGGCTGCTGACAACCCTGCCTTAAATGACTTGTGTTAGTAACTCATGTACCAGACTCTGAAAAGGAGAATATGGGTTTTGCCATTTTATACTGGTGAAAAATTATGAATAAGGATCAAGGAAAGTTTTCAAATATTAGAAAATAAATTGATATCTTCCATGTTTTGACCAAGCAGCACAACTTGATACAGCTGATCACTCTCTCCTCCTTGAAACTCCTTCTTTATCCACCTTCCAAGGCACAACATGCTCCCACAGACTCCCTGGCATTTCCTTTTTCACCTCCTGTGTTGGTTACTCCTGATTCTCCCAACTTCTAAAGTTGGAATTTCCCAGCCCTCAGTGCTTTCATCTGTTCCCTTATAACCCATGTTGATTTCCTTAGCTTACGAACCAATCATACAACTATTAAAAGTATTCTAGTTTCTGCCTTTTGTCCTGCCATGATTCCAGAAATGTATATGAAACTTAGTTAACTTGCATTATTTATTATGAGATGTTAAACCTTTAGTAGGTAACATTTTGAAAAACTGAAGAAGTATACTTCCAGACAAGAATTCATTATCTAATTCATCACCATTTATCAGACTTTGTGCTAGGCACATAATGTAGATTATTTTATTTACCATCCATGCAACCTTTTAGGTAGTGAATGTTGTTCTCATTTCATAGATGACCAATGGTACCAAGGTCACGTACCCAGGCTTAAAATAGTAGCTGATGTTTGAGTGCTTACTCTCTGCTGCTATAGCTCCCTAATTTATTCACCCAATAATCCTATGAGGTAGATAGTATTATTATTCTTATTTTACAGGTGAGAAATCAGGTATATAAAGTAACTTACTCAAAATGGCAAAACCAATAGGTATGATATTTCCAATGTAATTTTTAAAACTCTGAAGTTCCTGCCTTTTTTCACATCAGCACAGTGTCTTCTGGGGAGGGAACAAAGGAACAATGTGTAGACAAGGCTCTAGAAAGACCCAGGTAAAACACAGGTGAGCTAAGAAAGCAGCAGAAATCAGGTACCTAGAAGTCAACATGATGACTAGGAACTTGGCCAAGGAGATATAAAAACAAAAAAGAAAAATATCAAAAGTGAGACTCTAAGATGATCTTTTTCTATTTATAATTTTGTCTAAGACCAAATCTGCTGGCTGGTCCCACCACACGTTATGTAAGTTATAACAACACTAATAGCTACTGAAATTTTTCCATTACAGTGAGAAACATTTTCCTTTTAATTTGGTAGTTTTCCCTCTTGGTAAATAAAAATTCATTTTTTTTGTAATAGCTGAGTTTCCCTAAGTGTTCAACATTCTAATCTGATTTTAACTCATGTGCTAGAATTATAAGTTGCAATTTATAAAACTAAAACAAACTAAACAATTTATAAAACTAAAACAAAAAATACTCTTACTATGATTTACATGTTTTTAAAGATATATTTTTAAAGTATAATAGCATTAACGTGATTAGCTCAGCTAACTAATTGTCTATATGGGACTGATTCTAAAAATTGTACATGGAGATTTTCTCTTAAACATCTAAGAAAGATCATGTTCTAATTTCTTCATTTAGTCAGTAAATGTTTATTGAACACCTACTATGTGACAGACTCTGAACTATAGGCATTATAGGTGTAAAGATTTCCAACATTTTAGTCTGCTTTACAAGTTCATGGCCAGGCCTTAGAGGACACAGATAAATAAGAAACTCTGAACCAATATAACATATACACATACACACAAAAGCCCTCAAAGTAACAGAAAAACATAAGAAAATAATAAGTTCTCATGATATGAAATCCAGGAGTAAGGCAAGCTTAAATGTTGGTTGAATCAGCAGATAAATTATATTGTTCATTAAAAGGCCAACAGATTTCAACATGCATGCTTGGGAATAAACTCAACTGACATGATAAGCTAACAACTCAACTAGGTGAAAAGTGATGATTGAGAGAGAGGACGCCGATTTTCATGTTCAGGCTTTGGGCTTGAGTCACTAATTTTAACAGAAAGGACAGGTAGGAGTGTTTAATCCAAAGACTCTCTTAGAGGACCTCAGGGAAGAGAGTAGCAATTGTCCAAGAGATCACTCAGGCAGGTTTTGTAGATCAGAAAGAGAGTAGGACAGAGAAAAGACTCACTAAGGACATTAATATTTAAGGGGCAAATCAATAAGAGATGGAAGTTAAGTAAAGGGTTATAAAACAGTTGAAGATATAAAAGGTAAATCAGGAGGAAATACTGCCTTAGAAGGGAGAGAGCAATGTTTCAGAAAGGAAGAGGTGCTCGGCAGTGTTAAAAACAGTTTAGAGAGTAAGACGACGTGAAATAAAAAGAGACTATTGGATGTGTCAATCAGGAGACCAGCGCTGGACCCTCTGAGGGGCATTGTGGCACAGCGGTGGCAAGCCGGGCCTGTAGAGCTAGACTTCCTGCATTAAAACCCTGGCCCCACCTCTTGCTAACTGCATGACCTGACACTGATTACTTAATCTTTCTGTGCCTTGTTTTTATCATCTACAAAACAGGCAAAACTTAGTACTTACTTTAAAGGACTATTACCAAAATTAAATAAGGCAATATTTCTACAGCTCTTAGAACACTGTCCTAGGATATAGGAAGTGGCAGTGAGGGTTTGATCATAAATACTGTACATATTTAACGTGGAATCATGGTAGCAGGAGCCAATAGTAGTGAGTTGAAAGGTGAATAAGAGATAAAGAACAGGAGAACAGAAGACAGTTGGGGCTTCAAGACATTTTTCAGGGAAGGGTAAGGGAGAAAAGACAGCAGGTGAGCCATCTGAGATAGTGAGGATTAAAAGAAGTATGAGCTTTTGTTGTTCATTTTGTTTATTATGGATGACAAAGAGTTGACCAAAGTTTTATCCTGAAAAAGAAAAACAAAATACAAATCCTCCCCGGGCTGTGTCCAGGCCTCTGCTTGGGGCAGAGGCCACTGGTGGAACATGGACCATTCCTTGGCAGGGGGACCAGGTCCCAACCTTGGCAGTGGGCTGTGGTCATCCTGGGGTGGGAGGGAAGGTCAGACAGGGCCGGGCTTCTAAGGGCCATGATGTGTGTTACCAAGAACATCTCCCAGAGATTCACATACACATGAGCTGAAGCTCCAAGCTTCCAAGCACATGTCCCATTCTCCTGTAGGACTTCTTACAAAACAGCTGCAAAGATAAATATTAAGACTCTCAAGACTGCCACCACAGAGCATCAAACCCAAAATATGGGGAATTTTTGAGTACAGGGCCCTGTGCTGTGCTGCATTTGGTGGTATGCCCACGGAGCCTGCCCTGTTCTGGCATCTGGGCATATTAATCCCCTTCCTCCCTTTCTTTATTAGTGTCATCAACAAAGTGGCAGCTATTCCTACAGCGGGCTGGCAGTACCTGTTGTAGGGTGAGTACAGTGAGTTTAGTAGGTAGCCTCACACATCTGAGCTGGGAACCAAGTGTGTCCAATCATGGAGACTGCAAGCCCTTGAAGATTCCCTTTCAGCCTTAGGTTGGAGCAACAGTTTCCTGGGAAGGGGAGTATTGATTTCCCTGTCCCCAGCTAGGGCCCCAGATTTTCATTTTGCACTGGCTGGCCCTGTGCTAATGGGTGCAAAAGGGGATTGTGCATTAGCTTTTCAAAACAGTTGGAAAACCTTTTATTATGGGACAAAGAGAGCAAAGAAGCAAGCTAGTATGTTCATGCGTAAGGCCATGCATTTTTCCAGTGAGGTAGGGTTTTGATATTCTTGTCTTAGTCCATTAGTGCTGCTATAACAAAATACCTGAGACCAGGTAAATTATAAAGACCAGAAATTTACTTCTCATGATACTGGAGGCTGAGAGTCCAAGATCAAGGCTCTGGTTGGTTCCATATCTGTTGAGAGCTTGTGTCTCCGGTTCCACTATGGTACCTTGTTGCCATATCCTATGGAAAGGAGAAACACTGTGTCCTCATATGGCAAAAGAGATGAAAGGGACAAAAAGGGTCAAATCTCTTCCCTCAAGCCCTTTTATAGTGAGGGTAAATACCTCTCCAAATACCTCCCAATGCTGTTGCATGGTGATTAAGTTTCCAGTGCATGAATTTTGGGGGACACATTCAGACAATAGCAATTCCTTCACTTAAAAAAAAACAAAGGCAAAACGGTAATGACCAATTATTAATTATGGTTTTTGATACATGGGGTTTTGTTAAGTCAGTCTCTGTAGTTTTCATTTTTCTTTTTGTTTCTCAGAATTCTCAACTAAAAAAATGAAAGCACATAGAAGCATTTTATCTAAAGAACAATTTCTATCAGTTTAATTAGGAGTTTGCAATATATATACTCATGATTTTGACTTTTAGCTTTGTGTGGTATGAGCACTCCTCTATCTAATTGTTTTTTCAGTCTTAACATAGCTAATGAATTGCCAATTAAAGTACCTCAATAAAACATTAGCTTTCATCCATCCATCCATTCATAGAAACTCATAAGTTGAGTTTCTATATGTGGAGATATTATGAATAAAGAGATTCTTGCTTCCAAATGCTTGAACATATGTAAACTAATGCTTACAAAATAACGTAGTAGGAGCAGAAAATTCTGCATGACATGAAATTAGAGAGGAGTATTTCTCACTCACATTGGGTACAAGAAGTGGTCTTGGGAAAGGAGCTTTTAGACCTCACAGGATGAGTAGCAAATAGCTGTGCATAGCGAATAAGGAAGGGCATTTCAGGTAGAAGGAATGCATATACAAAAGAAAATGGCATATTCAGAATGCTATAAAATGTTTTGGTTACATGTAGGGTAAGTTGTATGCAACAAAACATTCTCAGGTGAGTTTAGAAAGGGAGGCAGGCAGCAGAATACAAAGGGCTTTACAGGTTCTTCAAATATATATATATATATATGAAATTAAGGGGACGGTACAGAGACTGCCCATATGCCCCCTGCTTCCACACATGCATGACGTTCCCCATCAACATTTCCCACCAGAGTGGTATTTTTGTTACAATTAATTAACCTACATTAACACACCATCCTTACCCAAAGTCCATAGTTTACATTAGGGTTCATTCTTGGTGTCATATATTTTACGGGTTTGAACAAATGTATGACATGTATCCATCATATCATTATATTATCATACAGAGTATTTCACTGCCCTTAAAATCCTCTGCACTGTCCTCTATATTTTCATAGGTCTTTTTCAATCTCCCTGGCACATGGATAGAGCCTGTCATCACACGCTGGCAAAAAAAAAATTATAAATAGAAATATTTTTATAGATAATATATAGGCTGATATAATGGATTCACCAAAAAGCATTCATACACCCTTTATTCAGAAGACTGGAGGAAGTCTAAATGGACCTTATATAAATCTAACATTTTCCACAGTTTGAATAGCAAAAATCAAAGTTACTCAGCTCTATCTGGCTTGGATCAGCAATCAGGATGAAATACTTTTTATTAAACTTCTCCCATACCAGCCTATCTTCTCATGATGAAATGCTTCCTCAATTTGTACTGAGTTACTGGGAAGGGCACTTCTCCAATACACAGAATGAATCTGGGAAATCAATCTTCAATGTATTTTGCCCTTGAGCTATCCATATATGTGTATGTATTTATAAAAGAGAGAGAGAGGGTTAGAGATTTTCTTCAATTGTTTATACCCACGGGATACATCCAATATCATGGCAATGATGCATATTCTTAACAATTTCCTGAATAATTGCCTTCTAATTTGAGTGTTTGAAACTTTGGATTTTCTTAAGCAAATTTTTTCAAGCAAGGGAATAAGCTTGTGTATTTTACAAATGCACACATGTAAACACATATATTTGAATATACAGATACATATGTCTATGATGCCAATTCAAACCCAAAAGATATGCCAAAACAAGAGCTTAATTTGAGAATTAGAAGCTGTGATTATCAAATATAGCATATACATCTTTCAAAAGAAATGACCACTTGATCCTTAAGCAGTCACTACTTCTATGTATCCAAATATGATAGGATGATTTTTAGCTTTCAAAACATATTCTTTGAAAGAAGGGAAACAAATTTCTATAATGACCTTAAATAAGCATATTTGTGAGAACAATTGCTTTGTCTTCTCAGCAGACTATTACTGAAAACCTAAGAAGGCGTGATGCTTCTCTCTCCTAACAGTCCTTTTAGATATACACTTTACCAAATAGCAGTAGCTTCAAATGCTGTCTTCGGGACTGTCCCCAAAATGACAATAGTAAGTGGTTATGCACAAAGAATGATGGTGTATGTTTCTTTTGTTCTTAAAAATAAATTTGTATTCCTTTTTTTAAAAAACACCTCTTAACTAAATACTAAGTAACTAATACATGGGATTTAGAGAAGTCAGACATTAAGGAGTTCTAATTTCAACATTGTCTCTTGCTGTGAGAATTACATATTATAATTCAGATAAAGCTCTTAGCACAATGCTTGGATTAATGAAATCTCGTGGTTTATTAGCCTAACCTAAACATATTAGAATATAGTTTTCTTTTTCCCTATCCATAATGTTATTCTAGAAAATCCCTAAGAAACTGAGGTTATTCTAATATAAGATTGGTCTTTGAGTGTATCAGTCAAGATATTCTGGGTTATGGTGTGGAAATAAACAGCCATCAAGTCTCAGTGGTTTAAGCCAACAAAGTTAGTTTCTTTTCTCTTTCCCAATGAGGGTCACTAGGAGTGTCTGATAAGCATAGCTACTCAAGGATCTAGGCTGGTGGGTACCCCGTCTTGAATGAGCACTCACAGTTGTCTTGGTAAGGGAAGAGAATATGGTGAATTTCTGAATTCACCTTTACTGAATTCATAAAGCTTCAGCAAGACAGCAACACAACTCTTTTATTCCCATTTCACAGGCCAAAGCAAGTCACAGCCCATTCACCCATCCTCAAACAGAGTGGGAGAGTACAACTCTATCACATGCCCTAATGACAAAGCTAATTCCCTTTTAAATTAATTTTGAGTCAGATAAGGAGAAAATAACTGTTCAATATCGAGAGCAAATGCTTCTCTATAAATAGGGATGTCTTAAGATTTAGGGACAATTTTTGCTACTAACTCTTATAAGAATTGAAAACTTCCTCATCAATGAATATGGCTAAAATCCATCTTTATAATTCCAAAGGGATCATAAATTGTGGCTAAATATCCAGTTCCTTTCCTCCATCTGCCAGGAATTTAAGAAACTTAGGAAGGACAAGATGTCATAGCACATCAATTTGATAATAAGGCTTGGAGAAATGTGATTTTCAAAGCTTGAACCTATCAAACTGATTCTAGTGTTTGCCAGCTTCAGTCTTACATATAATTTTTCAACCAGGACAGGATGACAAAAAAACTGCAGAAATGTGTCTGAGGTGTTAATATGGAATGCAGGTTCAGATTGCAGATGGGTTTTGTTTTAGAAGCAATGAGATTGCCACACACAGAAAGACATTTAAAACATTACCTTAAGCTAAACAAACACCGCGTTCCCAAGGTGCCTCATCATTAACCTTGGAATGTTGATATGCCCAGGGACAGAAAAGCAGAAAACAACAAGATGACAGCTATAGAAAAGGCAAAGAATATTTGTAGGGAGAGAAAGTGAGTGTGTGTGTATGTGTGTGTGTGAGAGAGAGAAAGAGACAAAGAGAAAGACAGAGAGAGAGACAAAGACGGACAGATAGATGGAAAAGAATGTCAGAATGGGGCAGCTTGCAATAGAAATAAGTGCCAACTCCAGATTTTTTATATTATATGAGGGTCTCAAGAGGTATAATGTGATTTGAACATATAGGAGTTTGAAACTGTGTTTTTGTATCAAGAATGATCAAAGAATGGGGTAGGTGGGAATAATGAGGGAGGTATACCCACCCACTTAGTCACTGCCTAGACACTCACAGTGATGGTGATTCTATAGTTTCTATTTTGGGGACTTTCTCCTTTCCTACCCCAAATAGCAAAGCAGTTATTGTCATTATAGTCTAGATATCGCTCCAGTTTTTTCTAAACCTGTCAACATCTGTTTTTTCTTTATTTTAACTTTTATTTCAACCTATTTCTGCACTATTTTCAGTTGTTCACACCATAATCATAAAGTAGTCCGGTGCTGTTCCCACATACAATGTTGTCAGCAGGTCAGCCAAGTCAAATGCCACTGCAGCCTGACTGTGCTCTCCTGCTGTACGTGACATCAACAATTTGTATATAACAAAAACAGATTTCCTAGCCTGGGCTGATAGCCTATTTACTCCAAGTAATAGTTGATAAAACACAATTTCAAGACAGCAAGAGAATTTGGACAGTCCCTTGGAGTTTGCTAAAATGTATTTGGCCTGTGGCTCTGCTCCCGATAGCCAGCTGTCTTTTCACTACTGCATTTCTTCTTCGTGAATGTTATTTATAGCCTTAAAATGTTTTCAGGGATAAAGTGGTAGCACACATAAGGCATTTTCGGTGCCACACCGAGGATGGAAGCACTCAGAGAAATAACTGTTGTAGTAAGATAATCACTTTTTCATCCTTATGGAAGCCCATTGTGAATGAGCGAGCTGCCACTTCTCGCTGGCTATTACACATTGCTGGCGATGCCTTTTCCTGCTGTTCTTTTAAAGAGGACCTCAAATTAAACCTATTACACCTTAGATCCCAATTACACGGAAATCCACAACCTTTCCGAAATGTGTCTAAGCACTAACATAAAGACCCACTCCATTCAATATTCCCACTAACTGGTTTAGGGTCTTGACATTGCCTAGTAAGAAGATTATAGAAATGCCTGAAGGACAATTCTGGATATAAAACCAAATGTCCCCCTGTGCATTGCAATTGCCAAAAAAAAAAAAAAAAAACCCAAAAGTCTTTCATCTTTTTATTAATTGTATAATTAATGCATTCTGTGTTCTGATAAGAATAATGCCATGTAATTAATTTTTAAGAATTAAAAACTTGCCTTTATCCAGACTCATGGTCTACTTTCATGTTTATAGCTATGAATATAAATCCTCTTATCTAATTATAACATGACTGGTTTCATTGTTGAAACAAAGCGGTTCTTTGTCTTTTTTTATTTGATTATGTAATATTTATTTTATTATATTAATTATAATCTTTCCAGAAAAAAAAATAAGACCCAAGGACTTAAAATTTTAAGTCTTCCACAGCTTATCAGAAAAATGCCATGCTGCTTTGGATAAGGTATGATATTTCATTTGTTTTCTGTGTCTGTTTTTGTCTTCCATGATTACCCATTCTGTTTACCAAAAGGCTCAATTAGCATTTGAATAGTGAGCCAGAGAGCAGACAGGTTGAGAATTCTTATAGAACTAATTTGGCAGTCCTTCTCATTTCCCCCTTCTCCCTTCATAGCCTTTTCTTTGCCTCTAATCAAGCTGCAGTTATTAAAGCTAGAATAAAAGACCTGATTTTCCATTACATTGATGCATGCTGAACAGAGCCTTGATTTGCTTTTTCTTTCAGCAATGCTAATTGGACTCAAAGGAAATATTTAGTTTATAATAGCGAATGAAGAATTCATTTAATTTTAAGGAAGGGGAAAATCAGCAATGAAACTAGCCAATATATATATATATATATACACACACACATACATAGGTATGTTTTCTTCCAATTGCTTCTTTCCTTTAAGAGTATTTCTCTTAATGCTTCTCACAAATAACAGGGTTATTTAATTATCAATGCTAATAGCTTTAGGTTGGAGAAGTTTGCAGCTGACAGAGGGAAATTTCTGATCCTTGCTTGGAAGGGAAAAATAATGTACTATATTGGGAAATCTGGTTTCAACTATGCTTGATCAATACATAAGAAAGAATTATTTTAAGCACAACTATTTTCGAGTACTACTTGCACTTCAGATAGCTGGATATCTTCCAGACTAAGCTTTCATCACCAATTACTCTTCCCACCAGATAATGGGCTGGTATTGTTCACTGGATCCTGCTGTTGAATTAGAACAAATGCAGAACTTTCCACATGCAGCATGGTTAATATACTGAAATGCCATAGGATGTGGTGGTCCTCATCACCAGTAAGACTTTAAAGCCTCACTTTGAGGAGGAAATGCTTCATTTAAAAGTGTTAATCAACAAACTTTAACAGAGTTGCAGCTCAAAAGAAAACAAGTAAATTGTCAAGGGGGTAGAGGAGATTTTTCATATGCCAAATTATATAGAATGTGCTTTTTAGATACTACGTGGAGGTTAAGAGCAAAGTCTTCACTCAGAGAAATGTTTTTCCCTATGTCAATGTGCAAACCTTCCAGGAATTTTGAATCATTATAAAGATGTTTTTATTTTCATTTGATGCATCTACTCCAATTATAGATTTGGCAGGAATCTTCTTGCCAACTATTTAACAGGGACAAAACAAGACTTCATGTGGGCATTTATGATTTAACATCCGCCCACTTCATGAAATGAAGCATTCTACTCTCTCTAGTCATATCCAAGTGGTTTTATTTCTCAGAAAACCTCATGGTCTTCACTCTGGGCTTTGAATGTTCTCTTCTGTGCTCTGGGAACACTTCCTTTCCTGTCTGTGCTTGGCTTCCTTCTATTCAATCTTCAAGACCCAGCTTAAATTTTACTTCGTCTACAAGTCTTCCCTGATCCTTTCTGCCAAATTTCTTTGAATATCACACAATATTATCCATACTATTATAGCTATATGTTGCTTAACTCATTTAGTCAAGTGCTTTCCCTATTCTGCCATTGTACTTTTACTTGCAGAATCTCTAGCTACGGACTCTGGGAACTAGCTGGAGTCTGTCTTACTCATCCTTGCATGACTAGTGCCTAACACAGGGCCTATCAGTGTGCATTTGGTAAATATGTGTAGCATAAATTGAGTTCAGGTAACTTAATTCAAGATATAATCCAACTTGGAAAGGTAAAAACTGTAAAGAGAAATTAAATTAGCTTATTGACTTACTTAAAAATGATTCTGGTTTCGATAATACATTAGGTAAAATCACCTTAAAATTTTAAATCATGGTATTGGCAAGTGACAGTAAAAAATATTTATTAACTGTCACTATTCAACATGTCTCTAATATTGGCATATCTTTCTTTTAATGCTTGAGTCTCTCTAGTTGATGGAAATGATCTTAATCAGATTAATAACTCCTACATTAATAATTTGTTTAGACCTCCCTTCTGAACTCCAGATCACTTTACCCAACTGCCTATGTACATATTCAACATGGCCCAACTAATTTCTGCAAAAGCCAGTCCCCTTCCAGTGTTCCTTTCTCAGTGAATGGCAGTATCATCTATCGAGTTGGGCAAATGAGAAGTCATAGAGTCATTCAGGTTAATTCTCTTACTTCATTGCTCATATACAACCCTATGGATTTCACCTGGTATGTACATATCTTTCCAGTTTAAGTTACTCACTTGACATACTTGAGTGGCCTCCCAAATTGGTTTACTTAAATCTATTATTGCCCTACTCAAACTCAATTGCAACAAGAAGAATCTCTCCACTGCCAAATTTCAGCATTTCATCTTATTGCTCAAAAAGATTTAATGCCATCTTATTACTTTTAGGTTAAAATTAAAACTCATTAACTTCACCTGCATGACACCACATAGTCTAGCTCTTCTCCCCTCTCCGACTTCATGTTATACCACACTCCCATTGCTCTCCCTTCTCTGTTCAGTTTTAAAAGTCCTTCTTACATGCTGTAGACTCTCTTCTGCCACAGGGCCTTTATGCATTCTGTTCCTTCCATCCGCAACACCATTCCTTCACCCTCTTTTCCTAGTTAATTCTCTTTCTCTCTGAAGTTGCTGGTCAATTTTCACTTTCTTAAGGAAACTTAATCTGCTATTTATGATTAGGCCAAAATCTTTTTCTCCTAGAACACATTTAATTCTCTTCTAATATTCCTTATCATGCCTATAGCTCTACATGTGCATGATTATTTGATTAATAACATCTGTTTCCTTGACCAAACTGGGGTCCATGAGAGCAGGGCCCATGTTCAGCACAGTATTGGCCATAGTAATCATACAATCTATGTTTGTTGAAGAAAAAAATAAATAAGTGAATATATGCCAAGTACTGTGCTAAGAGTTTTAGCTGTTCAATAAATATTTATCAAATGAATGAACTGTTCAGTAAACTGTTTGGTAACATAGAAAACAAGTAGGTATTGGACCATTTTTTCTTCTTAAAAAATATATTACCATGATTTCTATACAACATTTTGGAATAAATCATTATTATGACAATGCCTGAAAACTACCCATTATTATAAGTGTATGAAATAACAAATCAGCAAAAATTTTTGTGCCCTTCAAGTATGAATTACTTTCTAATGGGAGAAAGAGTCTGAGTCCTTAAAGAAGTAAAAGAAAAGAGGGTAAGTAAATTAATACTTGTGATGTCTCTTACTCTGTCCTTTGCCCTAAGACATCTTCTGATAATTCCAAAGGTATCATTAGTGTTCATTCTTGAAAATAAAGAAAAAAAGTCCCAGTAGGAACAAATAATTAGCTTACATTATGCAACCAATGTGTGCTGATGCTGGAATGCAAATCCATAACACTCAGTCTCCATACAACTTTTCTTTCTATTGTATAGAGGTATAATTTGAATTGTACAACTGTAATGCAATTATCCAAATAAAATCATTCACTCATTGGCAGTCAAGTTAGTCAGTTTGTCAGTCAGCTTATGGGTGTAGCCACTAACTGTTTTCAGTTCTATTTAACTCTATTAATAAATAGTAAATAAGCTCTCTCTGGGAGCATATTTGTATATGTTTTTCTAAGTACTTACTTTCTCAGTTTTAGTATCTTTAAGATAATTAGAATTTGGCTAATTTGTCTCTCTTTTCTTTTTTCAATCAAAACCAGTCAAAATAATCTTTACTTACCTTTGATATGTGCCTATAGTGGATTGAAGAGTGCCTCTGCCTCAAATTCATGTCCACCCAGAATCTCAGAATTTGATCTTATTGGAAATAGGGTCTTTGCAGATGTAATTAGTTAAGGGTTGAGATGATATCATAGTGGATTTAGAGTGGGCCCTAAATCCAATGACCGGTGGATTAGATTTTGTTTATAAAAAGAGGGGAGGACACAGTGACATAGAAAAGAGGGTGATGGGAAGAGGGAGGCAGAGATTGGAATAATGCATCTACAAACCAAGGAATGCCAAGATTGCTGGCTACCAACATAAACTAGAAAGGAACAAGGAAGGATTCTTCACTAGAGCATTGGAAGGGAGCATGGCCCTGCCAACTACAACTTGATTTTGGACTTCTAGTCCCCAGAACTATGACAGAATAAATTTCTCTTGTTTTAAACCACTCAGTTTGTGGTAATATGATATAGCAGCCATAGAAAACAAATAGAGTCCACTGAATTACAATAATCCCTTTCATTGTAAAGAGAGTTCACTTAAGAGATGTTTCTATAGACATGACGTTCTTACAGGCTCCTACCCCTGGCACCATTTCAAAGGCATAGTGGGAGCCAACTCATTACTTACGTCTTAGTAGCTTTAAAAGAAAGAAGATGGGCAAGTTTCCTGGTGTCCAAGTAATTTTAAACCATGATGGGTCTAGGAGCCACAAGTTCAGTGCACTCTGCCCAAACTTGGCCAGCTATTTTAAGTAGGAATATAGTCAGGAATAAAACACACAGTTATTTTCAAGAGGCAGCTTAAATTGCTAAGAAACTAGTTGTTTATGTGTGATAGGAGGACCAGTTATTAGGAAGAGTTGATGTGTACACAGTCACCTCCCCTGCCACTTGTCATTAATGCCTTTGCCAGCTGAAACAGTTAAAAAAATACTTTTATAAAAGACTAAATAAAACATTTCTTGTATTTAGAAGAATTTCTTTTGCCTTCTCCTTGACACTTTGCACACTTTCTCAGACGTCTTAAATTTATTTTCTCAATTAATTAAAGACAAAAATGACTTCTTTCAAAATCCAAACCCATAAAATTAGGAGGAGAAACCCTTGGCTGAGGGTAAATTCATTCCAACACGTGTACCATGCCGACCAAATCTGTCCAAAGCCCACGATGTGCTGATGATGCTCTTGGCCTCAATAGAAGGTACAGATCATTAAAGCTCATTCCAGTGTCTGTAGCTAGGTTGTTTATTACAAAAGTAAGAATCACTAACATGTCCTCTTTGCTAGAATCATAAATCTGAAACTTCTCTTCATTAAAACTGGGATTTGACAAGTGCGATACCATGGCTCCCCCTGCTGTTCTGACGAGTATTGTCAGCTGCCTCTGGCAAAATCATTGTATGCATTTCCCACACATTTCCCTTCCCTTCATCCTCCTCTGAGTTGTTTCTGATAGCTAGGTTTCTGTTTGCTTCTTAATTCTTCATCTCACCTCTCTGTACTATTTAGCAACCCAGTGGCAATTTGGAAATCGATTTTTAATGATCCTCATGTTAATACCATCTTTCACACTCAGGTGGTCATAGAATGATTCTGCTTTTCTTTAAGATCATTTCAACCACTCTGCTGCAGCACCTTAGAGCCTCTTCATCCTTCTTTGGAAATGCAGTTTCTATTGGCATAGATCCCTTAAATAAACCTCTCTGCATACACGTGCAATAGTTAAATAAATTGGAAACAAAAGAAAAATGCTTAAAAGCAAAAGTGTTGCTAAGAAATTTAGAAAACCACAGAGCTGCATCAAAGCAGCTTGCAAATTCTTCCTCTTTCCAAACTAACACTCTATCAGAATAGAGTGATACCACAGGACCCCAAGCCAATGACCAAAGAAGGTTAAAGAAGCGTAGAACACAAGAAAAGCAAAGGGTATGAGAGAGGGCAAAATCACACTGGCAAATAACTATGACTAAAACTAGGAACCTCTTTGGGTGATAAATACCTGGGGCATATCAAGGAAAGGTTTGCAGTTGTTAAAGCATGGCTTTAATATGTACTTTCAGTTGTTATAGATGGAGAATGCAAATTCTGTTGTTATTTTGCTCATGGTCAAATGTTATGTCAATGAGGTACAATAATGATAGTAAAAAAATTTAAATGTCATATATCCCTATGCTCATTTATTATCACCCCTAAATAGAACTACATAAATTTAATTTCAAGTCATTTACAAAATAAGCTTAATAAGCTTAAAAACACAGAATCATTATGTAAAGTAACACTTTGTCTCTCTCTCCCTTTCCCTATCTCTGTGCATGCACATACGTGTTTTTTTAAACATAGATGTGTGTTTTTTTAAACATAAAATAAATTTTTATGACATTGATATTAACATCCATAGAATTAAGAGACCATTCTTACAAAGTGATAAAAGAAAAAATACTAATTATGGGATATACAAAGAAGAATTAGCAGACCCTATGTATAAAGAAGATGAGAAAGAGGGAGCATTTGGACAAACACTGAAGTCTTTTCTTTGCTGCGTAAGTGATGAGTTACACATTCCTTAGTGGTTAAGAATTTAAAGTGCATATTGTGTTTAAAACTCTATTGAGAACTGCATAAAAGCAAAACATGTAATCGAAACATTTGAACCCCCGTAATAGTCTGAAATTAAAAAAAAATAGATGGGGGCTTCATTTCCCCAATAAATCGCCATTGCATAAGTGCCTGCTACTTTGCATCGCTGGACTATTCAGTGGAATTCATGATATTGCTGAGTGGCTACTATGAAGATTTATGTGCAGATCTAGGGAGGTTTGCTTTTTTCTTTCTATTATTTTTCCCTTAAAGTAATAATAAAGATTACAAAAGAAAGGAAAAAAAACTCCTCTATTGAGCTTATCTATAATTTATCTTTTTCATTTTCATACTATATACCATACACTATACGCACACATTCAATACTGTAAGTTTAGTTATTCTCAATCTTATCTTTCTTAACTTGAAAAATTCTTTATAACATATTATTAGATTCAAAGAACTCCACCTGAAAATTACTGCCAACATTCTGGTTCGTAATGTGATGCAGACTAGGAAACCCTCACCTGTCATAGAATGTTGCCCTAACAGAGTTCATTCTTCTGAATATACTCGACTTGTAATTATGCCAGCATTTCCTCCATTGGTGTTCCTTGGAATATTTTGCCTAAAGATATTAATAGGTGAGCCATGGGGGAAATAAATGTGGGAAGGAAGGTGAAACAGAGTTTACCAGCAAGCAGTTCAGGAATTCTAAGCCTCAATAAGATACTGATGTTCATTGTGCATGTTGAGTGTTCCTTATCCATGCCAAACAGAAATATAAAATGCCTGGTCTTGCAAGTGATTATTTCTTTAAGGAGGTTTATTTTGAGGAGTGGACTATTTACATCTTCTAGGGCTAGTAAGTACTTGATGGAATCCACTTTGGGAAATGTTGTTTTAGTCCTGATAGTATGCAGCACATTAAGTTATAAAGATTGAGATGATCAATTAGTGAATGTATTCTGGGAAAACTTAAGATGAGACATATTTTAAAGGAGGTAAGGAAAGCTCAGTAATTTCTGTATTTGTAAGGTAAGACCATCTTTTAACCTCAGTTGTGACTGTTTGTTTGTTTTTAATATTAGTGTATTAGAGCACCAAAAGTTT
Source organism: Cheirogaleus medius (assembly GCA_008086735.1). Classification (NCBI taxonomy): domain Eukaryota; kingdom Metazoa; phylum Chordata; class Mammalia; order Primates; family Cheirogaleidae; genus Cheirogaleus; species Cheirogaleus medius. Next base: position 925,339 of record VBSM01003159.1, read on the forward strand.
TTTCCTTCAGTATCAGTTTGGACACAAACAGCTAGAAGTTGTAAGAGCTCAAAACATGCCTTGGCGGGCATGCCAAGGATTCCATGCCTCTTGTACAAAGTTTATATCTAACTTTGTGAATCAAAATACCCTTTGTATGATTTTCTCATTTCAAAATGAGAAAAAAACTCACAGTTGAGCCTGAGTTTAGTAACTTGAATCCACTCTGTTTTTTTTTTCTTGAAGCTATTGTGTACTTGGAAGAGAAGAAAAAGCTCTATTTAAAAAGAAATAAAACGTTTTTCTCATTTCTCATCCTCTCAAGTAGTTGAGACTACAGGTACGTGTCACCACACCTGGCTAATTTTTTTCTATTTTTAGTAGAGACAGGGTCTTGCTATTGCTAAGAGCTAGTCTCAAACTCCTGACCTCAAGTGATCCTCCTACCTCAACCCCCCAGAGTACTAGGATTATAGGCATGAGCCACCATGCCCAGCCTAAAAATGAACACTTTTATGTGTGCCTAATAGAACCAGTCATCAGCAGGAAACATACTTAACTTCTTTTCTTTGCAGTTATTCCCTTATATGAAGGCAATGGAATTTTGATTTCTTGGAACTTGAAATTAAAGTCAAGTAACAATAAAGGGGAATATAAGATATTGTTGAATATTTAGGATGATATTTTATATCTCATGTTCCTTCTCTAATACAATTATAGCAAGTATATTTTTGATAATAGTGACATTCTCAGTTAAATCATTTGTTGCTAGTTATTGTCTGTTTCTATTTTATTCAGGTGGCTGTAATTGCTTTTGATCTCCTATGTACAAAAATAATGAAATTGTTAAATGTTTTCAATCCATATACCACCAATGATAAACGTGACATCAAAAATTAAGGTTACCAATAGACATTTAGCATATAATTGCTTCACTAGATCTTAGAGCTCTCAAGTTCACTTGGCAGTCACCTCTTGCCTTTAAAAGATTTGGCATTCTTTACTCTCGTTATATAGATGAGGTAGCAGAGGCCTAAAGGTGTCACATAATGCGCTCAATAGTGTAAAGCTAGTAAGGTGAGAAGGACTTTGTTTAGTTCCAGCCAGCATTGTACTACAGCATGCTCTAAAACAAAAACAAACAAATAAAAAAAGCATTAGGTACTATTTAGTTGTTTCTTCTCATAGCAGAGCTAACAAGTCAAATTCCACCTTTACTAAAAGCTTTTAAAAATTAACAGGATGCATGTTAGAAAGTTAATGCTAATTGAGCCATATTACTCATGTAATCTTGGAACTATTCATGGTATATCATTCACCTGAATAGAAGATGAAAACAGATTACTTTTGAGTATTATAGAATTATTTGAGACAGACCATGATGTTGAAGGAAGCATTGGTCCTACTCTACATAATATTCCCTATTTCATTTTATATCTATTATGAATTTTAAGTAAATATTTAACTTGCTTTTAAAGCTGTTATTATATAAAAATTCACAAGGAAATAAGAGTGAAAAACCATAAAATTATAATGAATTAAGATAAGCCACCCAGAGAATGTTATAAAGAGGGAAAAAATGTACCACCAGAAAAACAAGTAGGGTTGGTACAATTTTCAAAAACCTGCGTTTCTTTTTTAATTTTTACTTCTAAATGATTCTCTGAGTTGTGAAATATTTCTCAGCTGACTTTTGGCTGTTATCACAGAAAATGCTCCGGTAATGGTAAAGAGTATTTGCCATCTTTTGAACACCTACTATGTGCTCAGTACTGTAGCACTAAGCTTGCCCTGACCTGTGATAAATATCTTTAGCTTTTCATCATTGTCTTTAGATTGTCTTCGGAACATGTTACATGTATGAAATTAATCCAACAAAATATCTTTGTAGGTAAATGTACAGCATGGAGGAAAATCCTTCTTATAAAGAGTAGGAGCATAATTGGTCACATTCCTGCTGCCTATCTGACACAGTATTTCAATATGAAAAAGTTATCTGGAAATATGATCAGTAATTTCTCTTTGGTGAAGGGTAATGTGCCTGCTTTCTATTATTTTAAATTTTAAATATTTTGTTGTTACACAAAGTTTTCTCTTTTTATTTATCTCTGCTATTTCTTTCTGAAGCAGCAATGGCATTATTACAAGTATTCATAATTTCATCTTCAAAAATTACTCTAAAGAGATGTTTTGAGAAATTTTAAAAGTACCACTTCCTATTTTAAGCCTAACCCACATGCTGTTATCTTCCTGCCAGTAGCCCCTTTTCTCACCTTCATAGGAAGCAGTACTTGAAAACAATCATAAACCAGATTCAATTGCATAATGCATTAAGAAGAAATGAATGTTTTACTGAAGTGTCAAAGGGAGGCATGGCCATGAGGCAAAACTTCATAAAATCCTATTTAAATCTTTCTACTTACCACATAGAGTTCCTTTGCACCCCAAAACATCTCATCCCCCACCTCCTATTTCCCATTTTAGTGTGGAGGGTAGGCACCAGGACAGTGATTGGGAGGTGTGAGAAGCTCTCAATTTCATGCACCCAGCTTTAGAAAGTATTTCATAGCTGTTCGTTTCATTTTTTCTTAAGTTGTAAAAATAGAATTTGGGTTGATGTCCAGTGATGGGATTGCTGGATCAAATGGTAGTTCCACTTGTAGCTCTTTGAGGTATCTCCATATTGCTTTCCACAGAGGTTGCACTAGTTTGCAGTCCCACCCACAGTGTATGAGTGTTCCTATCTCTCCGCATCCACGCCAACATTTATTGTTTGGGGACTTTTTGACAAAAGCCATTCTCACTGGAGTTAAGTGATATCTCATTGTGGTTTTGATTTGCATTTTCCTGATGATTAGAGATATTGAGCATTTTTTTCATATGTTTGATGGCCATTAGTCTGTCTTCTTTCCACAAAAAACAATGGTGATCTAGCTCCTCTTATATTATCGTGGATAAAGCTTGAGCCCATTCTACTAAGTGAAGTATCACAAGAGTGGAAAAACAAGAACCACATGCACTCACCATCAAAGTGGCATTAACTGATCAACATTTACGTGCTCATATAGTAGTAACATTCATCGGGTGTCGGACAGGTGGGAGGGGAGAGGAGGGGATGGATATATTCACACCTAATGGGTGTGGTGCGCACTGTCTGGGAAATGGACATGCTTGAAGCTCGGACTTGGGTGGGGCAAATGAAATATATGTAACCTAAACATTTGTAAGCCTGTAAGATGATGAAATAAAAAAAAGTTGTAAAACTGGAATTTAATCCTTTGCTTCATAAGATCGCTATCAGGATTAAATTAGATGAAGTAGGTAGAGTGCTCAGCATGTATTAGACTGTCAATAAAAGTTAGTTTCCATCCCCATTTAGAATGCAGCAATTAGATCGCTTCCTTTTTCTTTATATCTGGAGGATACTTGTTTCCTGATCCTTCTTGAGACGTTTGTTGTGCTCTTTTTTCTATCCTTCTCTGGTCTCAGTGCGTAAATTTTTTACTCCTGGTGCAGACTCTACACCTTTCTCAGTGTACTGACTACATACAACACTGCAACTCAAATTCGGAGAAGGTTATTCCATACCCTGTAGAGCAGGCAAACATTTAAGAGTCATAGCACAGTGAAATTGAATTTTTAAGTATTTGGCATTCTTAATCGAGTTAAGTGAATATAATTTACTAGTCATTTAACAGACTGTTTAGGGGTGTGGCAAATAGCAAAGTTAGTGGTTTTGACTTGTCCTAATTTTATTTCATCAGTTATAAAATCCAAGATAGGGTTTAATATAAAGGAATCTATCCAGCCCTATCTTTTCTTTCTTTTACTCTTGTACTTCTTGTACAGGACATTCACTTTTTTTGTTTGTTTATTTGTTTGTTTCGGGTTAGCATTCCTTCCCACCCAATCTTCCTTCTGGAGAATCACTCCTTGCTCAGTCCATATGATGTGGGTGATGCAAATCTCACCTGTGTCTCTCAGACTGGTTATTCTATTTAGAGGTGGTCATTTAAAGAATGACATTACAGAAGCCACACTGGTTGATGCAGAGACAGACATGTGATCCAAGGAGAGCTAATATAACTGCCGTACGGCTAGAAGAAAAGGCAATCTTCGGAATCTGCTTTCTTTCGCTTAGCATAATGCTTTATTCATGCTGTCTAAGCCAAAATGATAGGAAGCTGGAGATACGCTAACAACTTTGTTGCTATGGAATAAAGACAGAAGACACAAAGTTAAACAATGAAAGAAAGTAAAATTCAACCCCAGTGGCATTGTTTAAAGTCCTGGATCAAGCTGTATATAAGGCAGACATTTGACTTTATGTGAGTGAGAATAACCCTCTTTGTTTTATTTTCAGCCAGTTTTAGTTGGATTTTTATAACTCATGACATAAACATTCTTAACTGATACTTTCTTATCTTTATTTTTCTTGTGTGAATACGGATTTCCAATTCATCCTTCTCTGCTCTATTCTGTTTGTTTTTCCTCTTTTCCGCTCATGTAGCGTTTCCCTCCCTCTTTGTTACTTCACAGTTTAACATGAGTAAAATTATGAAAACAGATCCATATGAACAAAAAATCTTAAAATCTTTTATTTATGATGTATTTCCTTCCTTGAGGTGTTACTTGCCCTTTATATCTGATGTCCCTTCAAGGCCTTTAATTAATTTCTATCTTGCTTCTTAAAGGACCCGGCATGGCACCAGGCACCCCATATGCTCTCAAAGTATTAATTGGAAATAATGATAATGATCAACCTCATGAAACATTTTAACTCTGTCCTTGTTCACCTGGCAAGCTGTGAACATGAAAGATGGGCGGAGAACTAGCCACCAGGAAGCAGAATTAATGAGTAGGGACAATGTCTAATTCTATATATTTTTAATCACGTCTATTACAGTTAGCACTCAATTTAAATTAATAACATTAAGAGCAGAATTGGCAGTTCCCTTGTAAGATAAGTCAGTGGGTTCCGTCCTAATAGGCAATGAACCATCAGGTCATGACAGCCATATTTTTATTTGTTCTTTTTTTTTTCCCCCTTTGGCTTTTCCATAGATGTTCTGAAGAATAATTTTAAATACCCTAGAATAATCACTATATTCTTATTCCCTGATGCCTTTCAAAAACAGATCACATATTAGATTCTCTTACAGGGCATTTAATTTGGATTTATAAAGCCATTTTTATATAACCTTGACCAACCACCTTCATTTTTATTCTGAGACACTCCTCACCTCACTGAAATACTGCTTCATTTGTAGAAATGTGAACCAGAAAGAAGCCAACAGAGTGAAAGGGAGTGTGTACAGTCAGGACGTGGCATACGAACCTTTCCAGGATCAGCCTGAAGGCTTTGAGGGGGGATGAGCTAAATCCTTTGTTTTTTCCTTTTCTCTTTCAGTCTTTGACAAAGTGTATAAATGTGCATGAGGGATAAAAGCAGCTACAGAGCTTGCTTTCTCCTTACCTTAAGTGGGTTGTCACAAGAAGATCAGGGGAGCTGAAATACATTCCTTGGATTTTCTTAACTTCTACTTTGGATCTTAATATTCCACACTCTCCTTCCTTAGGCCAGTTTGACTGATATAAACTACTCAATGTAGCTAACATTTCCTCTGTACTATATTCTATATGACCAAAATTATGCTCGTTTAGACAAAAAATCATGCAGATATATGGAGAGAAGAAAGATTAGAATAAAATATGCCAAATAACAATTTTGGCTTCTCAGCATGCTAAGCTAGGTAATAGTTATTTTTAAAAATTTAATTTCTACTTTTCTATGTGTCTATATTTAATAAGCATAAGTTAATTTTTCATGATAACCAAAATTGAAGAAGAAAACGCAATTTTCCCTCTAGTTCTCCAATATTTCTGTTTTTTTTCTGTGTGTTCTAAGATTTTTTAAATGCATATGCCCATCACGTTATATACAGAATGTTTTCCTGAATTAACTGTAAGAGTAGACCAGAGAAAAAAATTTTAGTTTTAAATTACAATAGCCATTGCTTTCTGCTAAAGCTATGGGATATTTTTTGTTTGTTTTTGTCAAATTAACTTGATAGAAACTTTTTTTCTTATCAAATGAAGTTAATGGGCTATTTGTTTTTGTCAAAATGATTTTAGATATGGAAGAAGAGTAGTGAGACACAAAAATGTACTAAGAATTTTGCAGTGTCCAGTAGCTTCCTAAAAAGTAAAATGATATGATTTCACTTCCTTTAGAGGCAGAGAAGTAAAAGGTGGGCAATGGGAAAGTGTGAGATTTCCTAATAAAATATGGAATAGAGACTCCACCCATTTTCTTTTTAACTGAAATGCACAAAGGAGCAAAGAATATATTATCCTTGGCTACTAAGAAGAAGGAGAAAAACAAAAATAGAATTCAAGTGAACTAATTCACTTGCTTTAAAAAATTTCTCCTTTAAAAAATAATAAAGTACTTCACCTCTGCAGTGAATTATGAGATGTGGCAATCTAATACAATTGGATCAACATGCAGAAGTATAATAAAAAATAAAATTTGTATGTATGCCCATAATGTCTTTAAATGGCTTTGCTAAGATGAATCTCGTAGTGAATCCACCCTTGCTAAAGAACTCATTAAGTCTATATTGGTTGAAGCTGTGTTGGGTTAACAGTATGCATTTGACTTCACCACTGTGAAATGATGGAGTATTGTATTATTTTTATTATTTTGCTTTCTTTAACAATTTTTAGTGGTTCATAACATTACCTCAGAGAAGCAGATATCACACCATTATAAAAAAAAACAGAAAAATTTGAATTTCAAAAAAAGCAAACATGCATTTCTTGTTTGATGGCTTTCAAACCTTTGTCATATACAAAAGTTTTGGTGACCTTTTTTTTTCAAGCTGTAGGAAAAAACTGACTCTCAGCATTAAGTTTTCAGAAAATAGAACCTAAGCCAATGAAAGTAAAAAAGACCTATTAATGATAGTAGTATATAATGTTGAGGCCATCTAACTGAAAAAGATCCTTTTCATTTACCATAAGATATATTGACACTCTACTTTAATCCTTGGAATACACGTACAAAGTTACTGTAAGACACTTTAGACATATGTAAGCTTAACTCTTATGTTTTTAAGTTCTTGTTACTACAGTAATGAACTTCAAATACATCAAATAGGAAAGATCAGTCACAAGCTTACAGACTTAGAAGTTTCTCTGCTAGGAGCATGGACTGGACTTGTAGGGATACTTTATTACTGGTCTGTAGGGGGAATCTCCTCTGAAATAGGAGGAAATGTTAGAGTCTTTTTTCTTTCATGTATTAAGGTAAAGGAACAATTTTAGTGAACTATGAAGTAAGTGACTATTCCCTATAGGTCACTGACATTTAAACATTCCCGTGCCAGTGGTCTTGGCCACTTTGAACTTTTAGTTTCTTAAAAATCAAATGCATTAATATGTTATCTCTTAACAACAACAAGAGAAGGAAATAAAGAAAGAAAGAGAAAGAAAAAAAAAAGGAGGGGAAAGGATTGTTTGTATTGGTCCTGAGATAAAAAGGACAGCTCCATACGTAAACACGTCTTTAAACTCAGACTAGCTGGGGCAAAGGGAGCTCCTACTAATCAGAAATGTTCTCTGTGTGTGATTTTTTCTTTCTGAAAGCAACATCAGTGATCAATTATGCGATTAATCTTCATGATATTCAGAAAATAATCAGGTTATTCAAAGTACCCATTATACACTGCTCTGATTCTTTGGTAGGGGACGGTAAAACACCTTCTTTTGTAACACACACGTTTGTAGCTTATAAATATTGTTAGCAAAGAAAGGGAAACACAGGAAAGAGAATGAAACTTTTCCATTTGTGCTTTCTAAAGAATTTTTGAGCCCCCTCTTTCTTTCATCCTGATACATCACTCAGGAAATGTGATTATAATTCAGAAAGAATTATACACTTAACTATATACTTAAGTATGAGGTTTGACTGGGCCCCTGGCTTTGAGGTTCAAGTAGCATTTACAAAATCAAAATCATGAGACAGAGAGAACAAGGTTACCATTACAACGGGCACTGAGAGACTCAGACAAGTGCCTGAAGGGAGTTAATATCGTTAAGGTTACCCATATTGCGAGGCAGCTCATAAAACATTCTGTCTTGAGTATTACTTCTATTTACAAGAATGGGCTAATTCATTTATGTCAAATGTGGCTTTTGGATATTCAGTTTTTTTTAATGTCACCAAAATTATCTCAGAGGAGCAGCTCTGACAGGTCAATCATTGCAGATGGTAAGTGCTTTGTTAATTATACAGAAATTTAGAAACCATTGTAGAATGTCTTGCCTCAGGAGAAATTTCTCTCTTCCTGTTTAAGAGTTGCTTCCCTCTACTGATTTAATTTTGTGTTTGTGAACAGATAACAATCTCTACCGCCTGTTAGAAATAACTCCTTGCTCCTTGCTCAAATATGCAAGTGTAAATAAGCAGAGAATATCACAAATAAACAATGCCATTCTTTTTAAAATAATGTAGCATGTGTAATTAGGAGTATGCAATTACAACAGTGTACAGCTCTCAGTGTAACAATTAGGTTTTCAGTAAAATGTAATTTGTTCCAATGTAAATGTTTTTCCTCAATTCAGAAGATTCCCTTGAATTGTTTCAATAAGCATATTTCTGCAAATACATGCAGTTGTGCACTATATTCCAACGTACAAATCAAAGAGGACAGCTATATCATAGTATGCTACTGAAATTTTCAAAAGAATGAGCATTCCAATGCTATTTTGAGATAGGAAAGTAGAGGTGACCACTTTCTGGGTCAAGGTATGGGTATATACAAGATGTGTAAGATGTTGGTGTACAAGGTGTCTGGTAGATTTTGAAATATGGCCTATATATATATATATACATATATACATATACATATACATATATACATATATACATATATACATATATATATATAAATATGTCCCTTTGAGGTGTGACTTTGCCACTCCTTCATAAAGAGGTAGAGTCTCTATCCCCACTCCTTGAATCTGGGCTGGCCTTGTGATTTGCTTTGACCACTCTTGTGTAAGTGATGCTATTTGACGTCCAAGGCTAGGCTTGAAGAAACCTTGTTGGGATGTGGCACAGGGCTACTATATAAAGAAGCTGGACTAACCTGTGGAGGAGGAGAGGCCAGGTAAAGAAGAACTTGGGCTTCAGTGACAGTCAACACCAACTGCCAGACATGTGAATTAGGCCTTTTGGGTCTTCCAGCCTTGTTGACTCTCAGCTGAATTCAGCCACATGAGCGATCCCAGTGGAAATTTGTAGATGAACTCTGCAGTCAACTAAAAGAATGGAAAGAAATAACTAATTTTTGTTTTAGCCTCTAAATTTGAGCCTGGTTTGTTACACAGCAAAGGCTAACTGAAATGGCTCTCTTAGTGTTGGGTGCTACTGTTTAGTCAATTTTGTTTCCCCAGAAGTTTAGGCAACTTGTAAAGTTTCCTCTCATTATAGATTTATGACTATATCATCACATTTTTAATAAAAAAGAAAACAGAATTTTTGTACATTAAAACTTAAATTAGAGATTAGAGATTATCTAGTCTGGGAGATTGAAAAGTGTGCTTCTTGAGTTACAGCAATTGGGAATCTGAGGAAATTCTTCACAGCTACTGCAGTGGTTGTGGTCAAGAGGGCTGGTCTGCATTTCCCATCTTGCCTCAATCATACCAGCTTCATTGTTGTTTATGGCACTCCCTTATGCAAAGATTATTCCTTGAAATAAAAAGCGTAAAATCCATGGCAGTCCAACCTTCATCTGTTCCAGAAGAATACATTAAGGCCTGGAAAGAAATAATCAGTGTTATAATTTATCCTCGGCTATGACAAAATGCTTCATCATAATGATGTTAGTGTGTCTGTCGTATCATGCATGGTAGCTAGATGTAAAATCCCGTAATGATTTGGGTCCTATCTACTTCTCTGGCTTCCTGTCTGTCTCAGGTTCATGGGTCATCAGACTCCTACCCTGAGCATTTCTTTCCCCTGACTCAAACATGAAGCTCTCTATCATGCACAAAGTTCTTTCTCTCCAACTCTCCACCACAGGACGTGATACATTGCACACACTGTCTGTACTCCTCTACAGGAAACCTTCTAATCATCATCCTCTGCCCATCAACCCAGGCTAAGTTGAATGTTCTCTTCAATATTTCTGTCTCCTCTTCTGTGTGTCAAAAGTATGAAGGCCCGTAGGGTGTAGTAACCTTATGTCTGCTTTTCTATGACCAAAGATTGCAAGAATTTGAGGGTAAGAAACATAACAAATTCCTCTTGGTTTCCCTAGGCTCTGGCACAAATAGAAGACTGTAACAAGCACCGGTTGAATAAATGAAGAGATGAATGAAACTATGAAATTTAGTGAAGTGACGAAGTGAGCTCTCTTTTACCAAATTCATCAAATAAAAGATTAGCTACAAACTAGTAAAGTTAATAGCATATTTTCTTATACACACCTCTAGAGAAACATATACAAACTCATGGAAATATTATTTAAGGAGGCAACATTTAATTACTTTAAATACTAGTTTGTAGTTGAAGTTTGTCTTGACCCAAACCTGCTTCTCCTGGTGTTCTCCTTTCCCAGTGTTTGGCGATCCCACGTAACTAGCTGCCCAGTTAAGAACAAACTTTGTTCCTAACTTCTTCCTCTTTCTTAGCCATGACATTCAGGTAAACTGTAAGGCTAGGTGACTGTCTCTCCTTATGATCTCTAGAATTCATTGAGCCTTCTGTAACCCCATAACTTCATTCCTTTAAATATCATCATCTTTTGTCTGGATTATTCCAAAGCCCCCTAACTAGACTTCTTCCCTCTGTCTTCTATAATTAATTCTCTACGTGATGACAAGAATAATCTTTCTGAAAAAACCAGCCGATTATGCCACTCTTGCTTGAAATCTTCCAAAGGCTGGAAGATCAAGTTCAGACCTTCTTAATATGGAAAAGAATGAGTCCTATTTGCCTCTTCCCCCCCCTGCGCCACCACACACAATATTATCCAGTCATATACAGTTACTGAGAATTAACTAATTCATCCGTTCATCCATTCATTTATATATTTGGACCAATAAATATTTAGCATTTTTGTGTTTGGCACTGTTGTAGTTGCTGTGAAATTTTCATTTATGAAGATAGGAACAATTTTCTGTCCTCCTGACATTGTCCTGCATTCTGCAGTAGCAGAGGAAGCAAACAAGTAAACAAGTGCGTGCAACAGTATCAAGCAGTGATGGATGGGGGGGGGGTCTTAGTGCTATTTTAAGCAGAATGATAAGAGGAGACCTCTTTAAGGTGACACATGAGCAGAAATTTGAATGAGAAAGGGAGAATCACGCAAATGTGGGAGAACATAGCATTCCGGTAAAGAGGAGCAATGAATGTAAAAGCTTGGAGCAAGGGCAGCCAGTGAGAACTTGCTTGCTGTGGGAAGAATGTACTGAGTGAGAGGCAGTGTCAGGGGAGTTGACATCAGAAGGGAGATGGGGACAGATTGTTCAGGGCCTTATTATATCAACTGCAATAGGAGGACTAAAGAAGTTCTTAAGCAGGGAGGACATGAAGAACTACACCTTCTGAAAGCTTTCTCTGGTTGCTCTCTGGAGTATAGCTTCTAGAAGGTACAAAATTAAAACTAAAGAAATCACTTAAAAGGCTGGAAAATTTCAGTTATTTTGCATAATTTCACCAATTTAAAAAAGGTAAGAGTTAGAAGCACAAGAATTGAGTTCAAATCCTAAAGATGGTTTGACCATACACTCCCATGTCTGTTATTACTTTGCTGAGATCCCTGATATCCTCACTTGTGAAATGAAGATTATAATTCAAGTGTAACAGGAATCAAAGGATTAAGTAAGGAAAACATGGTGATGCCCTGAAAACTAAAATGCATTATTAGTTATATGATGGAAACTGATACTTTTCATTTTTCAAGCTTCTGCTTTTGTTACTTTTTTTTACTCAAAATTTCCATGAAGTTAAGTTTTATCAATACAGACACTCCCTCAACACATATCTGATTGGTTTTCATAACACTATGACAGTAAACTGTTGATCAAAGAGTACAAAATTTCAATTAGACAGGAGGAATAACCTTTAGTGATTTATCGCACAGAGTGGTGACTATAATAATAATACATTGCATATTTCAAAATTGCTAAAAGAGTAGATTTTAAATGTTTTTGTCATTAAAAATGGTAAGTATGTGAGGCGATGAATTTGTTAACTAGCTTGGTTTAATTATTGTACAATGTAGACATATATCAAAATATCACATTGTGCCCCATAAATATATAATACATATAATTATTACTTGTTAATTAAACATAAAATAAAAAAAAATTAAAGCTGAGTAAAGTGGAAAGGTATTTCTGATTGTACTTGACTAGAAACACAGACAGAATAAATGGAAACTATCCCTATAGAAGGAAACGGCCTTTCAAAGAAGTAAACTGCCATTTTGAGCCTCTGGTTCATGTAGCCTTTAAAAATATTAGGCCATCTGACAGCTATGTGCTTAGGTAACTGGAATGATAAAATGGTAATATAATATATTTAGTCCCTGCTCCTAAGCAGTGTACAATAAGGAGAAGAGGAGGAAATGCTCTAAGCCTATTTCAGATTAAGACAGGATAATAGATGTATCTAATGTGGGAACAAAAGTCTAATCAGTGGTTGACGAGATAGTATTTGCTTTAACAGATGCCTTGTAGAATGAAAAGAACTGGAATAAAAGGAAAGTGTGTGTGTGTGTGTGTGTGTGTGTGTGGCAGGGAGATATGTTCCTGGGTGTAAGTGACAATAGGGACAAAGGCTCAGAGGCCAGAAAGCATGGTACAGGTTCTCATAGCAAAGAGTGACCAGGAATTTTGGTAGAAGAGTGCAGATTTGGAAAATAATGAGGAAGAAAGTTGGCAATGTAGGCCTGGGCCAACGTGCATCTAAGCCTTGAATAATAAGCCGAAGATTTTTGATTTAATTTTGTATCTGATGAAGAGACACCAACTGGCAATTTTTGAGGAATGATGAGATATTGAGAAGGAATCATGAATAAGAAGTTCAGGACAGGTGACATATGAAACAGCTTTACTGGCACTATAGAGTAATATTTAAGTGATCAGTGTATATGCGTCACAAGACTGAATTCAGTTATCAAGTTCATTGGAGGACTATTTATTCTAGTTGTCTATTGCTGTGTGACAAGGCACTTTGACATTTTGTGTTTTAAAACAAGCATTTTATTAGTCTCATGGATGGTTTGGGTCAGGAGTTTGGACAGGACACACCAAGAATGGCCTCTTTCTACTTCATGATGTCTGGAACCTCAGCTGGGGACGCTCAAATGTCTGGGGACTGGAATCATGCATAGGCTTTTTAATCACATGTATGAGACCAGGGGAGGAAAGGCTGGGAGGCTGGACACAGTTGGGACCACTGACCGCTTCATGTGGCTTCTCCATGTGGCTTGGGCTTAATACAGCTATCTTGAGATAGTCAAACTCGTCACTCACAACAAGAACAAGTGTTCTCTCAACAAAGCAGAAGCTGCATGGACATTTAGCCCCCAGCTTCTGAAGTCACGTAGTATCCCTATCACTGTATAGAACTGACCAAAACAAACTCAAGCCAAGCCAGACACAAGGGGAGGAGACAAAGACCTCATTCTTGATGGGAGGGATGTCACGAACTTTGTGGACATGTTTTAAAATCTTCACGTGTTTCACTGCAGTAACTTAATAGATAATTTTTTAAAATAAGATACATTCTAATAAATCACAAGTTGTTCATGTGAAAGTCAGGGAAAAGTATATAAGGATTTCCTTTGGACTTTAGTTTTTGTTTTCTGATTATTTTTTCCCAATGTCCTCCCAAAAAATGGAGGTGGTGAGAAACATACAGTCTCCTGCAAAATCAAGTAGCCCTAATCTTGCAAATTTGTGTAATAATTTCATTTTATAGCAATAATGTGTTCAGTAGTGGTTAAGATATGTACAGCTAACATTATTAAGCAATGACTTGTTCAAAATCATGTATCAGTCAATTTATTTGCATTATAGATTGAAACCTCACAACTTTAAAAAGTATATACTCTTACTATCTTCATTTTAGGAATAAGCAAACTGATGAAGCTGAGAGATGTACCTCTTTAAACTAATGTTAGAACCGCATGCACAGGATTCCTGAGAACTCCTGGAAGAGGCATCTGACCCAATCTGAAAAAAGAAGCTTCCTTAGGAAATGGCATCTGAACTTAATCTTAAAGAAGAAGTAGTATCCATCCAGGCAGCAGAGTAAAAAATTCTAGTCTGAGCATAAATTAAAGAACTCACAAGAGATGTTGTTGGAGAGGTAGGCAAGAGTTATATAATGGAGGAACTTAGTTGTTACATCGTGGGTATTGATTTTACCTTCTAATTAATGGCTACAGTGCCCAGCCACAGTAGTTTGTCTTGGACAGTCCTTGTTTATATCTATTGTCCCAGAATAATCACTAATTGTGTCCCTTCACTTACAAAATGTTCTGGTTTTTGTGGAACTAGAAAAATGGAGTGGTCCTTCCTCTACTAATGGGGGACCATATTAGTAACAATAGTCTGTAAAAAGAGGAAAGACATTTTTGATTTGTGATTTAGAAAAATGATTTTCATGGCTCTGGAAAGAGTAAATTGATTGAAAACTTCTTAGGGGTGGTTGCAAAGATGTAGGGGAGAAATTTTGAGATATTAAATTATGCTAAGAAAATAGAGAAGGCTGCAGATTGATGGTATCTGGCCACACTTATTGATTAGCTAGATGTAAGACATGAAGGAGAGGAAACAGGCACACCTGTTTCCCAGATACTTACCTAGGTGATTGGCTGTCGTTGGGTCTGAAACTGAAGTAGAGAACACCTTTCTTGTCAGCTGCTGTAGGTTTATTATTAGGGATGGGGTTGGGGTGAGTGACAAAATTGATCTTAAAGGGTGTATGCTTATATGAGTATAATGATTCTTTGTGCAAAAATGCTGACCCCTAGACCAGTGGTCTCCAATCTTTTCTGGATTTTATATTAAAATTAGTGGTAATAATAAAATAGAGCAAGCAGAAGAGTTCTGGGTAGGGTACAAAAGAAAGCAGCTTTTTTCTTCTTTCCTGCTACCTGTTCTGACCTGAAATTTCAAGCTTTCTAAGCAATTTCCAAGGTTTTCACAAATAATCTCAATACAATTGCCCAGTCCAGAACATTGTTTCATAGTGTTAATATCTTATCCGATTTAAATCTTCTCCACACCAGCTTGTCCAACTTCAATCCAGAATCCTAGCATGGGTGGGGGTGAGCTTTCTGGGAGAACGGGCATGGGAATAAGCCTGGGGTGGGAGGAAGGAGGGATGCACTGTTCACTTTTCTACTCTTTCCCCGATCTCTTCATCACATCTTTGTCTACTCACTATACCGCTTCTTGCTCCTCCAAAAATGGGCAGAAAAGCAAGTGGAAATTTGAGAAAAATGATCTTGAATGAGAGTGTTGTAGCTTTTATCGGTGCTGAGTGAAGCATAATTCCATATTATGGATTTTTTTTGTCTTTTGGAGCAGTTTTACAGGTTCCCTGGAGCTTCCTCCCTCTAGGGCTCTGTGAATGTAGTTTGCTGGGACAGACAAAGCTCTCTCTGACTGTCTGTTTCAACTACCCCTCAGTGTCTCTGTTCAGCAGAGTCTTCACCCTTAATGAAGACCATGTGGGCAAAATCCATCTCCAGGTTCCCTAACAGACCCAGAGGGAGCCAGGCATGATGGCCCTCAGCTACTGGGGAGGGTGAGGTAGGAGGATCACTGAAGCCCAGGAGTTCAAGGCTGCAGTGAGCTGTGATTGCACCACTGCACTCCAGCCTGGGTGACAGCGGGAGACCCTGACTCATTAAAAAAAAAAAAAAAAAAAAAACAGAGGGAAAAATTCACATCTAGCCTATCACGGCGGGAATGGGACTCATTCCTACGATAGGATGGATACTCTCTTTACTCTGCTATAACAGGTCACTCCAGCCAGCTTTACCCTTTCAGAATTTTATTTTGACCTGAGTTTTTATGTTTCTCAAACTACAGGAGATGGCTAGCAACCTCTGAGTGTGGTTCTTTGAAATCCTTCTGGCTGATTAGAGAAGAACATGAAGGAGGCAGGAAAGATACTACAGTCTTCCAATATTTCTATCCTTAAAGAAATCCTCTCAGCAGGCTCTACCTTACCCCTCATAAATTCTTCTCTGGGGTAATGAGCCAATGGTTACTAGTCTGGCTTCACTTTCTCTTAGTATACCCTGCATAGATGTCTGATCTCGAATCTACTTTTTCAGCTTTTTTAGTCTAAGCCTTAAATCCTCTAAGACTGCATTTAATATTCTGATATATTTATTAATATATTTACTTATGTGTTGACTTGCATAATTCTGCTTTTGACTTATTTCTATAATAGCTTCCCTGTGAAGACTCATTGAATGAATTTCCAGGTGCAACAATAGCTCTTCAACATACTCTGTAATCTCTCTATCTCTCTGTCTCTCTCTCTCTCTCATCAGATAAACTGCTTGTCCTTGTCCTTAGAGTTTATTCCCTTACTTAAACCTGTTACTGTTTTCTTTCACCTACTATTGTTGAGGCCTTTCTTCTTCTTTCTATCGGGGGTACATTGTTTCTTTAGTAGCCCCTCAGTTGTCCTTTTTACATTTCACTGTTGAGATGCTCTCCAGTAAATGCATATTTAAGCTAAGAAAGGTTGAGAAAAAAATCTTTTATTTATTCAACTGTATAAAAAGTGACTTAATTTGTTCTAATGCATATTTCTTCCAAATTTAAGCACTATTTTCTATGCATCTGACAACACTATTTACAAACAAAATAATGCATTTTACTTTGTCATCAAATCATTTATTAATGTCATACCTTATCTCAGTCATTTTTACTGTGTCCAGAAGAATTATTGTTTCCTCAAAGCAGAAAATTTTTGTCTTTCATAAGAAAAAGACTTCAAAAGAGGCTTACTTATAAATACTAATAAATATCTTGGTAATTTCGAAGGCTTTATTTTGACATCATTACTCATATCTCAAGGCAAAGTATACACATAAAGCAAATTTCATTTATATTTCCAATGATCTTTTTCACCAGATTCTTATTGGATGTGATAAGATGATTTTTTAAAACCTAGTATTTTGGTTAATAACAATTTTGTATTTAATGAAGAATAGACAAAATGTTAGCTTGACCACTTTCTTGTTCCCTACCTAGGATTCTATAACTAGTGTTACCATAAATTTAAGGGTTATATGTAGTAATATTTTTCAGCCACATTGTCAGTTTAGGGAAGTTAGTTTGTTTAAAACTTTAGACTGTTACATGTATAAATCCCCCTAGCACGGTCACATAAACTTCTGCTTATATATGCTGAAAGGGAAAAAAAATAGGTGAGGTTATCTCTTAACCACTTTCTCCTGTAAAACTTCCACCTATGATTGTAGTTAATGAGAAATTTGTACTTAATGAAGAATAGACAAAGTGTTAACTTGACCATTTTTTTTTGTTCCCTACCTGGGCTTCCATAATTAGTATTATCTTAAATTTAATGGTATCTGTAGTAATATTTTTAAACTGTGTCATCTATGTAGGGAGGTTAATTTGTCTGAAACTTTATACCATTATCCATATAAATCCATCTAGCATGGCTCACATAAACTTGTGGACTCCCATATGCTGAGAGTGAAAAAAAAAGTTAGAATATATATATATTTGTGACAGAGTCTCACTATGTTGCCCAGGCTAGAGTGCCGTGGCGTCAGCCTAGCTCACAGCAACCTCAAACTCCTGGTCTCACGCAATTCTTCTGCCTCAGCCTTCCTAGTAGCTGGGACTATAGGCATGTGCCACCATGCCTGGCTAATTTTTTTCTACATATTTTTAGTTGTCCAGCTAATTTCTTTCTATTTTTAGTAGAGACGAGGTCTCATTCTTGCTCAGGCTGGTCTCGAACTCCTGAGCTCAAACGGTCCACCCGCCTCAGCATCCCAGAGTGCTAGGATTACAGGCGTGAGCCACCGTGCCCAGCCAAGAATGTTTTTAAACCACTCTTTCCTGTAAAAGTCCCATGTTTCCCCCAGGGTTAACTTCATAGCACATCTCACATGATGGCCTGCCATATAGACCACATGGGAGATCAGAGTCATTCCATATATTCAATATCTTCAAAGCCTTTTTTCTTACTTTTAAATTATATCTCTAATATTTTCATTGTACTTAGTAGCATGTGTTTGCACATTCCCTAGTGTATGCACATCCCACTTTCAAGAGTTCAGTTCTAGACTAAACTGCCTCCAGAGATGGGGAATTCACCTCTAAAGATGAAAATTATTCTAACAACTTTGAGAAGCTCTAACTGTTATGAATTCCATCCTTGTATTGATCTGAAATATATTAATTCTTAACTTTCACCCACTAGTCCTAGGTCAGCCAAAGGTAATAGACATAGAATAAGAGTCCCTTAGATATTTTATTACTCGTTATCTAATGCATATTATTTGGGTTGCCAAATACTTTGTATGGTCACAACAGTTATAAACCTCATCTAAACAGAGATAGTTTTCATGTGTTTCCAAAATAATTGTCTAATTAGACAAATAGAGTTTAAATCATATGCTAGTATTGAATGACAATTTGTTGACAAACTGTTTCATCACTGAATTCACCAGTACAGAAGCTGATCTCCAGGATAGTTCTGAACTGACCCACAGATATTATAAAACTTCTATCTCTTTTGCTCTTTTGATTGAGTTAGAATGAACTCAAATGTTCCCTGTATGGATAGTACCTATACTAAAAATTGTTCTTTCATTTCCATGACATGAACTGGTGCTGTCTTTGGGGTACAGGTTTGCTCTTGTGCCATTTTAATGTTAAATGGAGATCAGAGAAAAGGATGAGTTGGAGAATATCATATGAATGCCAGATAAAAGAAAACACCTCAACAAATCATCTAAAAAATGCCCCAAACTGGCCACAGTATCATAATAGATACAGCTTGTCAGAAGCCTGCTACTTCTTTTAGAGTAAGTTTAGCTTCTGAACGATAAATATGGAAACTGTGAAAGGTACACAGTCAAAAACCCCACTCTTTCAGCAGATAAAATTCGAGAGTTAACATCATTAGGGATTTTCCTTATTAAGGGTTTGTTTGGGTCTTATAGGCATTTTAAAGCACAAATTATTTCTCATTAAGTTTTTCTGTTTTTTCTTTTTCTTTTTTTTCCTTAAAGACAAACTCTCAGCACTGTGGATTCTTAATTGGTGGCCTGAAAGTGCTCTTCTCAGTAGGTTTTCAATGGTCATTTTAAAAAGAGGGTCTGTTTACCTTTTAGGGGCAAGGCCAAGTAAATGGATTTCTTCTAGTTATGATATATAGCTTTTATGATTCACATAAAATGAGGATGATCTTATAAAATGTTCCCAAACTGAGCACTTTTAAGAATAAAAGTTTATGCTAGCAGCAATCAAGGTAGGACAACAGGCATAAATCTGCACTGTTCCAGGTAAACCTGGAGGTCTGTTCATCCCATGTAAAATGTATGATATCTAGCAACACACAGCCCACGGGTCCCAGACTTTCTACAAAAGTACTCCCTCCTCGCTCAACTTGACTGGTGCACCAGCATCCCCTGGATTGCTTGTTGAAAATGCTGATGCTCGAGTCTTGCTTCCTAGATTATCCACATTTTCAGGTTCTTGGCTGATTCTCATTGCTATTCAGCTCAAAACTAGTGTAGGCTACTGTCCTCTGAAATCTCAGTGCATTTATAGTACACAGTGGAGTTGTCCATAGGCATTTGTAATCTCATTCTCCGTATTTTTAAATCTAAGATGCATATTTTCCATATTTTAACATCTTAAATATCTAGATACATCTTACCTTTTGATAGCATCTTAAAATCAGAACACAGTTCTTGGTGCCTGTGCATTCATGAACTTGGTTTGTTGTTCTCGGAGGCATAACTAGACAACTGTAGCCCATTGATATGGATGTTTTAGTTAATAAACTGTTTGAAGATCATAGGAGAAAATAATATGATTCCTCATTGTTGTCTGAGGATTTTCTATTGATACCTTCAGATATAAGTAAGAAAATAGAAGGATTAAATTTTGCATAATGAATGTCAGCAAATTTGAGAAAAATTTCCTGGACACAATACTATGGTGTTTTTAGAAATATTTCATTACCAGTGAATTTGGTGGTACAGTATTTTCTGTGGAAAAACTCAAGTGTTGGTGACTCTCAATTAAAGAATGATTCAGGATAATTGGACATGGGTGAAGAAGTTTTAAGAATATCTAAACACAATTATTTACCTTATTTTTCCTTTTTATGTAGAAAAATGTTAGTATACAAATCTAAGTCTAAAAGAGCTCTTCCAAATAAAAATAACAAATCTAAAGTGATAGAAAGTGTTGTTTTATTTGGCAGATTTTTAAAAAATTTCTTAATAGTACATCAAAATGTTGTGTTCTAATTGATAATTTCTGACACTTGATGACACATGGTATGTAACTAGTCAAAAAAGCAAAAAAAAAAAAAAAAGTTAAATTCTTTGGCAATTTTGTTTGCTATTCCACTCAGTCAACATGTGCTCCGGAATGAGAGTATAACGTGGAACATCAATATCAGTTAATCTCAGTTCCTCTTCACCTCTCATAAAGCGAACATTTCCCCAGGAAGTGTGTGAATTTGGTGTTAAAGGTTTTTCAAACATGTTCCTTTAAAATGAACAAAATAATTATCTGAAGCTCTACCTAGAGTGTTCTATGTTAGAAAAGAAATTATCTGGGTGATTTGATTAATTTTCAAGGGCAGTTTTGAGTCTTCACAATGACTAGAACAAGCAAATGCCTGTTTCAGATGGTCCCCACTGTACCACCACGGACACACAGAAGAAATAACAGTGCTCCCTGCCAGATTTAATAGGGTGTTTGCAAAGCTGTAAACCAGCAAGAGCAGACAGGGAGAGGAGATTCAGGCCTGCATGGGTAGGAGTTTGGGACCATCTTCCACAACTTTCTCTCTGGTTGTGTTTCTTTTCAGCCTGTACAGACAGAGGAGCCCAGCTGCCAACAGACAACAGGCTGAACGGTAGCCAGCTGCTTTATAACTGTGTTAGCCAGAAGCCCTCATGAGAAATATTTTTCCTGGAAAATAAATTATAACATGTCTAAGTGGTGCCTGACATAGCTAAACAGGAGGCATGCTGCTCTATTGCAAATTCATCTGCAGTCTCTGGGTAGAGAGACAAATAAAAGCACTTCATCAAAATCAGTCACAGAAACCCAGGAATACCCATAGGAGACCACTAAACTCTAAATACCAATCAATTTCTCCAACTTTTTTTGTCAAACTTGCAAGTCCTTTTAAGCACTGTCTTCTTGAACTGCCAGGCAGCAGCTGGCTGGTGTGGAGAAAAATCAAAAGGAGTCCAGTTTGGGGGCCTTCTATGACACAGCAGTTTATCTAGCTGAGGACACTTATTGCTGAAGGGCTCATTTGGCCTTAGTGCATCAATTAAGGTTAAAGCTAAAAGCGTGATTTTACTTCTTTATGTTCGCCATGTCTTTGCTATAAGAGGTTTGCCTTACTATAGTAGGTAACAATATAAATAGAAAATGTATTAAGAAGCTGCTCCTGTCTGACCATAAGTTTAAAACTGCAGCTACTCCTAAAGTAACTCAAAATGTACCCTGTATTTAGAGTTGGTTTTTTTTTTTTTTTTAATATTTAACTCAACACATAACCCAATTTTAACTGAACATGTAGTCTGTACTTAGTGTTAGATATTTGCTGGTCCCTTAACAACCACAATTTCATTGAAGCAAGGTATTAATGATTTAAATTAAGATGCTAGTGTCTGTATTGATCTCAATTTAATCAATATTTATGGTGTACTTATTATGCATAAGACACTTTGCTAGATACTGCAGTGATGCATGATAATCTCCACCCTCAAAGAGTTTATGTTTCTATTCAGGAATCAAATAATCAGACAGGATGGCTTTGCTGCAGACTACACATTTGACTAGTTGTGTGACCACTGGAAAGTCACTTAGCTCTTACTAAGGAGGGTTTGACATGTGGACTCCCATATAAAGAAAACTGTTCTGCTTAATAGATTGGAAGATCAACTTTGAACCCATTAACATATGGAGAGTATGAATCAAGGGGAGATTAGGAACGGAGAGTAATGGATGGATCCATGACATACTTTGGAGAGAGACTCAAATGTTTTCCCCAACCTTACTTGCCAGGCTAAGGATGCCCCACTAAATGTACATTGGATCTCTAAAGCTAGTGAGGTTATCAATTGAAGAAATGAAATATTTTGCAGTTCTTTTGTAGCTAGCCTGTAGTGACTTTCAAATGTCACTTAACCTCACCAGAGATGGAGTTCCCTATAATGAAACCGAGGCAATACCCTTGATACCTCTCTCCCTCCCAAGAATATATAAACAAGAAGCAGATCATAGGTGTAAAAATGGTTAGAAAGAAAAATTCTTTTTGGATGTGCAAAGCAATGTTATTATTTGTTGAAAAGTTTTAACGGCTAAGGATGCAGGTAAGTGGGTCATCCAACTTTTAAATATTTTCCTCTAATAAATGTAGTCATACATAATTTATGTAACATAAAATTAAAGACACTAAATTGGAAGAGTTAGAAAAATATGACTATTTTCTTAAAGGCATCACATTCAAATTAGAGAAACCTAAGACCCAATATCACAAGGTCAAAGTAATCTTACTCAAGCCTGACTTCAAATTGCCTTAATTTATGCAATAGGTTCATCCATGAGGACATTTCTAAATGAGGACATGCTAGAAAAATATCCATGAAATTAGATATAGTGTCTACATGTTGACAAACTCTAATTTTGTCTAGATTATACTGGATATATTGATTTTCCTAATGGCTAATTTAAAAAAAAAACATAAATATATTTATACTATATAGAAATCTGGGTAAAAAAGGCCAAAATATATGTTCTTAGCATGTAATGTGAACCACTGGGGCCAACAGGCAACATGAACTGAGATAGACAGAGGGCTGCTTGTTATGTGAATATAATTGATTAACAACAATAAATAAAAATCAAAAGTTATTTCAAACAGCAGGAATGCATTTTGATTCAAGTTTCATCTTGAAAAATAAAGTAAAAAGTCATGAAAAAAGTTGCTGTCTATATTTTTAAAATATAGGTCTAAGAAGCAATTATAGAGTGGTTTTTAGAAGAATGACCCAATTGCAGATTTCTTAATTGTGTAGAGGTATAAATAATTCCATTGAATGGTTTATTTCTTAGAAAGTAAAAATAAACCTTGTCAATTATTTATGACTCTCCTGTAGCTGTATCATTCAGAAACTCACCTATTTCTGACAAAATCAATAGTATGTATCTCTAATGTATATTACTTTGAAAGATCTCATAGTTAAAAACTGGCTTAGAAATAGGATGCCCACTGAAAGTTTTATTATTGAAGTTTTAGTAAACTATTTAAAACATGCTTCACAGATGTTTGTTCCATGAACAATCCTCATGTCCACATAGTCTTGTCCTTTATGATGTGCATTTATTTCAGTAGAAAAATATACCACTGAAAAAGCCATGGCATTATATATGAATTTAATGGGAATTATGACACAGGATGGTTTTGACATAATATATTAATAATTTGTTTTATAGATACAGGAATGTTTTACATGACATAAATATAGAAATTGTGGTTTAGACTGAGAAGGATTGGAACCAGAAAGTAGAAAGTCATTAGTAACCCTGGCATACTCCAAATCGTTCCTGATTTTTTCTCTCTCTGCCTGTCATTTTTATCTCACCATAGAGTGGCTTTCTTTTTTTGTTTGTTTGTTTTCGTTTTAATTTTTGTTTTTCTCTAATGAGCTTGGTCACTCATTCAGAAGAGGGATTTTGTTGCTTTTAGTACCACCAGCCAACAGACTTGAACCCCAGTGATCTAACTAAAAAATGTCTGAAAAGAAAACTTGGTTATTTCAGTGTGAGTTAGGTATCTATTCCACTTAACTGGTTTTGGCTAGGGAGGTGAGCTTATATAGCCCAAACATGTAGATGTGAATGGGAGGAGGGGAAATTTCTTAAAAGTTGTAATTAGACTGGGCAGGTGGCCTAAAGGTTTTCTACTGCATTGTTAATTTATCAGAGCTTATAATCATGGGATGTGATTATTAAAACACTGGTGACTCAGAGCCAGAGCTATTTCTTGGTCTGTTTTAACCTTTCTGTGATAAGTGTTTTTATATATATGCTTCAAAGAATGAAAGGCACATTCTTTCCATTTGGGACCAAATTTGAAATGTGGCCAGTCCACAATCAACTCAAGTTAGTTCCTATATATTGACTATAGTTAGTTTCTGGGGATAGTAATCAAATATAGCATTTTAATTAACAGAATGAATTTGGACCTTAAATAATTGTAGTGGATCTCTAGACAGAATAAATTCTATAAAGAAAGATTGTCTGAGGAGGAGGAGGAAACCTAGCTTTTCTGTTACATATTTCAATTATCAGCCTAAATGCTTGAATGAGTATTGAGAACTTTAATTCAGCTCTAAATATTTATAAATCATTTTCCAAATCCAAAGTATCCATTATTGTTACAGCTAACATTTGTTGAAATTACACCTATATATGAAGTAGGGTGCTTCCTCTTTACATGTATTATTTTATGAAATTCTGAGGTAGGTTTATTTATATTCACATTTAATCAAAGCATGTAAAAGTTGCTTGTAAAAGACCATGAAACTAGGAAATATAAGAAGCAAAATTCTAGCCCAGTGCTATCTAAATCCAGAGCCTAGTTTTTTGACCTGTGTTATACAACTCCTAGTTTTTTGTTTTATTTGTAAATGCTTACTTATGGGTATTTTAAAAACATATCTTTCAGATACATGAACACAAAGGTTATCAACCTAATCTCTTTTGTCACATAAGAGTCTTTCTGTTAATTACTTCTAAGTGTAGCATTTAATTTCTAACATTTTGTCATATGTTAAAAATATTCAAATAATTTTTACTCATTTTTTGCAAATGTTTCTTCTATGACTCCAAATGTTATAATCACTAAGGATTACATACAGAATTTGTGAAATTGATGATAAATTTAAAATCATGAAACTAGAGGTATAAAGTCTAGTATAATGTGTTCCTCTAACATAGAGATGTAAAAGAAAAGTATTACAACATGTTTTAAAGAATTAGAGGTATAAAGTTAGAGAAGCAAATTATAATACAAAACCTGTTTATAGAATGTCTTTCATCTGTTTGCGTATGTTTAGGTGTCTTTCTCTATACATTGTAAATTGTAATTAATATGGTTAATACCTAAAACTCAAGCAGTTTCCTTATCAATTTCTGTTTCTGGCCTTTGAAATTCGCTCCTTCTTCTTCCATGCTTTGCCATGTCATAACTGTCACCTAACTTAATTTAGCACCAGTCTTCTCAAATACTCCACCATAGAACTAAAGAGACCACTGAATTC
Source organism: Cheirogaleus medius (assembly GCA_008086735.1). Taxonomy (NCBI): domain Eukaryota; kingdom Metazoa; phylum Chordata; class Mammalia; order Primates; family Cheirogaleidae; genus Cheirogaleus; species Cheirogaleus medius. The sequence continues at coordinate 950,931 of VBSM01003159.1, forward strand.
AGATATCCTCCACCCAAAATGGTCATTAATGAAAGTTAGAGAAAGTGATTCCAATACAGAATGGAGAAGTGGACTGCAAGTATTCCAAGATGTACCTTAGAACACTGTTCCTTATAGGAACAGTGTGATAAATCAGAACATAATTAGTATAGTATTCTGGAACAGGTGCTTATGGTCGATAAAGGTGAGCTGGTCTGAGAAGTTAAGTAATATTAGAATGCTCCAGCAAACAACAGACTCCAGACTCTATTATTGGAAAACTCCAGCAAAAGTATATACTTTTGAAACACAATCCAATCGTCACTGAGCCAGCAGCATTTATGGAATGCATAATGTATGTAAGTACAGTGCTGATGGGGCATCAGTTATAGGCCATCCCTTAAGAATTTTACAGCTTAGGAAGGAGTTTCAACAATTTTTGGGTAAGAAATTCTGAGACATTTAAAAAGAAGTGAAATTAGAGTTGATAAAATTAGTTCAGAATAAATATGTTCTTTAAGTGGTATAAATTTCATTTACTTGTAAATAATGTAAAATAAAAATGTTTCTTCTTGGCGTTTTATACGAATTTCTATTATGCAGAAACACAGTAAAGTAAGATGTAAAACACCTGTATTCCACATAGACAATGATTTAAAAGCAAAAGGTGAAGTAGATTATGGATGAATGCCAAAAAGCAAAAATCTAAAACTACCAGAAATGAGTGCTAATAACTGAAATTGAATAAGGAATAATATTTTATGGCCAATTAACAAATACTTAAAGGACATCAGCCTTGTCTCTTGGAAACACATATGAAAATATTTAAACCAGAGTGGCATGATGTGTATGTTTAGTACACAGTCATTTCTGTTAAATTTTTTAAACAGTTTAAATAAATTTTTCACAGATATTCAGTGACTCACATAATTGCTAAATTATAATCCAACAAAATAGCCAGGTGTACTTTTTATATTATTACATAATCATAATTGGCTGGATTATTCCAAACTCATAAATTTATGAATAATTTCTTTTAAAAAATTTGAATTGGCTGATCATAAAGAACAATGCATCTTTTAACTAATACTAATTTTAATAAAAATCATCAACTCTAGAAAGCTTGCTCCAAGCAATAATGTTTTCAAAATATCCTTTATGACATTTTCACTTCCTGAATATACTTATATTATACACTCTTAGAATGAGTGATTGAAAAAAAATGTTCACCACAATATGACACTGTGTAATTTTTGGCTCCATGGTAATAATTTTCTAAATTGGTGATGGAAATTGATAAGCCTATTTAATAAAGTCTTGTATATGTATATCCTTTTAAAAACCTGTAGATATGATTCATATACAATTCAGGGAGCAATTATTTCAATCTCTAATTAAAAGATACTGAGCAAAACAGCAATGTTTCTTTTGCTGTGGATTTAATATCAATATTTTAACTAATTTTCAGAGTCATAAGATCTAATACTAATGTGGTATAGGTATAATATTTTTATGTTATGAATATTATTGACCAAAGGTTAGGGGAGACTCCCTTTTCCTTGCCAAGTATTAAATTAATTATATTTTTTTCTATTAGGTGTGTGAGTGAATTAAAAAGTCAGAATCTCTAGAGATAGACATTCTTCAATATATTTTTAACACAGATTTATAGTATTCTAAATATTGATGAAAATTAGTTACCATACCCATTTTCCCACCTCTGTTAATAAATATATTTTGAAAGTTCAAATGCTACTGATTCTGGTTCTCAATCACCTGCCATTTTCTTGTTAGATACGGCATTCACAGCAAATTTCCTCTATGGATCAAGATCTGTGGGCATAATATAGATATTATATTCACAGAACAATGTGACTTAACACATTCTTTATGCCCAAGATGGTTAACAAAATACCATCTCACACGTTCCTCTCTTGTCAGGGGCACTGAGAGCTGGTCTTTTCCTGTATTTTCAAATAAATATATTAAAAGTAACATTAATGCAAAATTTCTCATGACCTAGTGTGAGATATAAAGACTGCATAAAATATTATGCTTTTATCTCCACTTCTTGTTGTGACATAAATATTAAAATAATCTCTCAGAAATAAGATGGTCTACATCTTATAGTACAGTGCTTTTTTAGAGACCATTTATTTTGTTCTCCCCTTTCCAGATGAAGCAAAGATTTTGATATGGAAAAATGGCCAAGTGATTTCCATAGTTCATGAGAAAGCGTTTCTCATCTTAGGCCTGATTCTTTGATTTCATAAGTGTGGGACTGTGTCTCAGTCATTAATCTCTCTAAGGTTATTTCTTTTTTGTAAACAATGATTAAATAAATGACATATTTTATTTTGGATCTGAATTCCTTAAGAACTTGTTTATTCAAGACTTTTGCAATTCAACGTGGATCCTTGACCAATATTGTGGGCATTTCTGGTTACCAGCTTAAGCCCCATTGTCACTTTATGTGATTCATCAGCTGTCAATGGTTAAACCCTCATATATCTTTGGAAATATTGTTTTCCAAAGCCCAAGTTAAAAATAGCAAATAACGCTAACAATAAAATTTATCAACCTGAAAATATAACAATGGCAATAGTAACAATATTAATGATAATTATAAATGTTTATTGGGGGCTTAATAATCATCAGGTTTTTTTAAACATAATTTTATTGTGTATATTTAAAAAGATATACAACATGATGTTATGGGATACATAAGGTTACTATAGTGAAGCAAATTAACATAACTATTATCTCACATAGTTACTTTTTTGTGTGTGGAAAGAGCAGCTAAAATCTACTCACTAAGCATGAATTCCAAATGCAGTACAATTTTATTACCCATAGTCCTCATGCTGTGTGTTAGATCTCCAGACTTGTTCATTTTACATATCATCTTATCAGGATTTATATGCATTATCTCATTACATCCTTACCATGGCTCCATGAGTTAAGGACTGTTGTCTTTATTTACCAAGCTCACACAGAAAGTGGCAAAGTCAAGATTTGTATCAAAAAAGTCTGACTGTGGAGTCTGGGATATTGGCCATGATGCCCTCCCACCTACCATATAACCATATGCTCTGGTCTTTAAAGCCTTTACCATGTTTCAAAAGTGTGAGTGAGTGTGTGTGTGTGTGTGTGTGTGTGAGAGAGAGAGAGAGAGAGAGAGAGAGAGACTGAGAGAGAAAGAGAGAAATCATTGGTTGTGGTGTTTCTGAATAGAAGCACCTAGTTACATGGGAGGGCCTCACATATTTTTGGTACTGATCACCATTTTTCCCCTGTTATACCTCCCACATTTAATATAAGAATATATTCAAGCCATAGAATTATGTAGGGTCTTCTGTCACACTATACCACTGGGCTCTTTAATTATGTGCCCATATTCCCCACCAGAATACGATCTTCTCGTGATGCAGATCATATATTGTTTAATTTTAGAATGCCCATAATGTTTTATTTATTTATTTAATTTCAAAATATTAAGTGGGTACAAATGTTTTTGTCACATGGATCGTTTTTATAATGCTTTAGTCAGGGCTATAAGGTCCTCATCACCTGAATAGTGTTCATTGTACCTGACAGGTAGGTTTTTACCCTTCCCCTCTTCCCACCCTTCTTGATTACCAATGATTTTTAGTTCTTTCTGTGCCCATGGATTAGTTCCAAATTATTAAAGTACATGTGGTATTTGTTTTTCTATTCCTGAGATACTTCTCTTAGGATAATGTCTTCAGTTCCATCCAAATTGCTGCAAAAGATATGAATTTATTTCTTTTTATGGCTGAGTAATATTCCCTGGTGTGTATGTGTGTGTGTGTGTGTGTGTATGTGTGTATGTATATATATATATACATATATATACACACATACCACATTTTGTTAATCCATTCATGAATTCATGGGCACTTGGGTTGATACCACATCTTTGCAATTGTGAATTGTATAGCAATAAACATTTGAGTGCAGGTGTCTTTTTGATAAAATGACTTCTTTTCCTTAAGGTAGATACCCAATAGTGGGATTGCTGGATTGAATGGTAGGTCTACTTTTAGTTCTTTGCGGAATCTCCATACTGTTTTGCAGTCCCACCAACAGCATTTAACTGTTTCTTTCTCTCTGCAGCCATACCAGCATCGATTGTTTTTGGACTTTTTAAATAAAAGCCATTCTAACAGGGTTAAGATAATATTTCATTGTGGTTTTAATTTGCATGTCCCTGATGATTAGCGATGTTGAGTATTTTTTCATGTTTACTGGACATTTTTGTCTGTCTTCTTTTGAAAGCTTCTGTTCATGTCTTTTGCCCGCTTTTTAATGGGGTCATTTGTTTTTTTCTTGCTGATTTGTTTGAGTGCTTTGTAGATTTTGGATAATAGCCCTTTATTGGATATATAGTGTGTGAATATTTTCTCCCATTTTGTAGCTTGTCTATTCACTCTGTTTATTATTTCCTTTGCTATGCAGAAGCCTTTTAATCAACATAGTGAATCCTAAACAATGTAATTAACAAATACTAAAAGCATGATAACCTGTATATAAACACATTCAACTCTACTCCAAGGGGCACAGGGTACTTAGATATATCAAAACATAATTTTCATACATATGTTTTATGGAAATTCTACTTACCTTCAGTGAATGACAATCTGTAAAATTAAATTAGAACCAGTTTATTACCCTACATAATTATTTTTCAATATGTAAAAATAAGTAGTTCTCAGGGCCATTTTATATAATAGTCACTGTATCATTTAACATTTCTAAAACAATCAACATCGTTCTATGCTGAGAATATTTCAATGCTTAGATTCTCTCGAATGAATGGTCTCTTAGAACATTAGACAACACTTGAAGAAGATGTGCTTTGCAAAGCAAATTCCAGCTTTGAATTTACAATCTGTCCTTTTAACCTCTGATCATGTCAGGGATAACAATATATTTTAGCACTTCAGTTATTGTCCCAGATAGGTAGTTACTGTCATTTGAAACATTAAAACATATTACAGCATTAAATTTAATTATAGAATTATTTTTAGAGAGTTACATTAGTTTTGTTATTGGATTGGTTTTTTTTTGCTTTAGGAAAAATAAAATATTAATTCTCAATAACTCTGTCCTTAAGATTGCATAAAGATCCCTTATCTATAATGACAAACAAATTAAATAGTATTTTCAGTGGGTAATTTATCATTTTGGAGCAGATTATAAGAACAAAAATATAGTAATGAAAGCTTTGTATAGATAGTTTCATAGTATGCAAATGGACATGGTGAACACTACTTTAATAAATGAAGCACCATAGTGATGGTTTGAGAGAATGCTAGCTGTACTTAACATATCCATCCATTTTAACATTCTCACTTTTATTCTGTTTAGAAGATGGCTAAATCTCAGTGGAGGAAAGCTTTAATTTCCTTTCAAATGTCATTGGCTTGGAATGCTTTGATCATGCTGAGATTTGTCCAACCCCTGTCATGGCAATTCTCTGATGATTTCAGGCTGATTTGCTTTGTACATCAAAGGCATGAAAGGACCATTTTACGACACATGCTTTTGGCTCCACATTTTGAAGTCTCTTGAATACTCATGAGCCATACAGTTATAAGAATTGGACCACTGTTACACACTTAGAAAATATGGTGACTAGTTGCATCTCAGACTTTATGTTGCCTTTTCTCAAAAGCAAGGATTCTTATGTGGCTGTTCCTCAATTATTTTATTATTATATTAAAAATAAATAGCTACTTTATAAATATTATAAAATATGTGTTCTAAATAATGTTCTGATAACATCAAATTTTGGTATCATCATACTACATACATGAGTTATAACATATAAAACTCTTTAAATAATAGAAAAATAAAAGCCAAGAACTAAAGTTAACTAATATATGAAAAGAGTGATGATCACAATGTCTAAAAATCCACCAGTTTCAGATCTTACATTTTAGATATTGTAACAGAAAATATTCCAGAGAAATATTAATAACTCTTGGTTATTCTAATTCTATCCATTTATTTCCAGATGTATATCTCCTATAGACCTTTGATACATTTCTTTTTGCTCTGGGTCTCATGTCAGTTAATACTCAGTACCTTGATTTACCTATGCAGTGAGTTATCTTAAGACCTTATAACTTAGCAAACTATAGATACATTATTTGAATTATTTTTTTGTGTTGGTTTAAGCATAAGGCCTGAAGAGACTAAAAGAGATCAGATATACCTAAATATCTTGGAGATCTGAAAATATAATGCAATATATTTTAAAAATGTATTAGGAAATGAGAAGTGTGGTTTAAACAAAGATAAATAAGTATGAAGAAGTAATATTTTAATCTTAAATTCTATTCATAATAATTATTTTAATTCTTGCTAAGCCTTATGAAACATGGCTGGTTGAAACCATATTTTAAGATTTTACTTAATAACTTTTTTATTATTAATAATTCCATTCTGCATTTGAAGTGAGCTTTAAATAAAATAATGATTCACGTGTTAAGTATATAAGAATAGACTGAAAGCTAAATATTTAAACTTTTCAGACATTGTTGATGATAATTTACTGTTGTGAACAAGTTACTTACCAATTCTGAGTATCTGAATGTGATCAGTTATAGAAAATTTATGCCACAGAGCTCATTGTCAACACTGTTTCTTTAATAAAACTATTAATATTATGAGATCAAAGTATCATGTTATCTGGATCTTCAATAGTGCATTAAAGCAATGTCTCACCCAAATGACAACTTATATACATATTCATTCTATGTCTTACAGGTACATTACTGTGTTACATCCTATATATATTTAAATACAATGTATGTGTATATTATGTTACATTATTCATTAATATAACATAAACTACATATAAATATGTTTATAATATATTTGATATATTACAATTTGATATCTACTATATTTTGTATATCTGTAAAATCACAATATACCTTATTTCTTTTATTTTGTGATATTGTTTAACTAATAGCAGATGTGAGGAGAGAGAGGTGATAAACTAGATGTGCATAATTTAATTTCAGAAATATTAAAATATTGGAAGAATGTTTGTCTTAGAAGCTAGGTACATAAAATATATTCCCCCAAATCTGAGCCCAGATGAAGTTTTGTTGAGGGCTTGTGAAAGCAATACATTCATGTAATAATTCTTTGGTCTTCAGAACATCTTTGAAACTAGGCCATTTGAAATATTCTGCAAAATTCCAATAATTCCCATGATTGCTGAGTGTTGTCAAAGCTTGAGAATAGTATCAGGTAGAAAGCATATGATCTGAACTAATTTCAAAATGAAATCATGCATCTAAGCTATATGTACTTTCAGTATATTCCCTACATTGTTAACAATAGTTTTATAATAATAAACTCTGTTTCTTTAACATTTTACTAGGAAACAGCCCCTCTTCATTTCATTCTTGGCTCTATGGAAATGGCCTTTGTGAGAAATCTGGATTCCGTTCCCCATATAAATGCAAGCTGACTGGCACCGAGTCTATGAAGTAGAACATTTATACAGTATACTCAGCCAAAACAACTCACTTATAAGGGGAAAACAATCATTTGGGTCTGCAAATTGGTTTTCCATGTTGATTATAGTGACATTAAATAGAAATGGCTTCAGTCTCCATGTTTAATTTTTCTCTGGTCCACTCCTGAAAATAAGTAGAAATTATACTAACATTTATTCAAATATCAAGAAAATAAATGAGACTAGAGTTAAAGTACATTTTTTATACCATAGTGAACATGAAAATGCATTTTTAGAAATTATTAAGTAAAAAGTCTGAAGTGTCTATGAGTACATAATTATATACAACCAAAAAAGGCAAAAAAAAGTTTATTTTTGGAGGTTAGCATTTGACCTTATATTTTCCATCTAAATGGTGGCTAATATACAAATGTAAATTTATGCTTCATGATAATATCGATGGCAACTAGTGTGCATCATTTCTTGTCCATGGTACTGAAAAAAATCCTCTTTTCTTAAGTAATTATTTAATATACTTAGTTATTGAGCTGTTTTCTTTAGTGAGGTCCATTTAGCTACCATTTAATGATTCTTTAGTTACTATGTAATGAACATCCATTATGTGTGCCTATCATACTTTTATTTGCAATATATACATGTTCCATTAATTCATATAACAACATATGTATTACTGTTCCCATTTAACAGATTAAAAATCTGAAGATAAGAGAGATTCTTTGTACATTTATTAATTTGTCAAATGAATATCAAGCACTATTTTGCTAATAGCATTTGGTAATGGATATATGAGGGATAAAAAGCAAATAAATTTGTAATTTTTGAACTTTCTGAGCCTAGTGTCTAAGGCAGTTCATTGGATAACATGGTAAATGATAGACCTAGTAATTATTTAAACCCAGCTTCGAAGTACCATACTTTGCACTGTAACTTGTGGATGAATGAAATATTTTGACAAGTTCTAGTAAATCCACAGAACAGCCAATGTACTGTCAAAATTTTTGTTCTTGCCATTTCCATCTCCAGACCATTTAAATAAGCATTCATTGCATTTGATTTAGGATATATGTTATTTCCATTCATGGCTTTGAGTCAGATGTTCACAAAGATATAATGAATTGGTATTTAATATTTGATTTGAGCTTTCAATTGATCTAGGATTATAAAGGGTGAAAAAGCTTGTGTTGCTTTAACATATAAGGAAGTTTTTATTAATATTCTGAGAAGCTATGTACAATATGTAAATGAAAATCTCTCATTGTAGCATTCTTTCATGGTTCTAAATGGTTCCATAACTGAGGTCATGCCATGATGTTTAGCATGGTTTGTGAAACTGTAATAGCTTGGCTTTTTTTGACAGGTTTTTCATTTAAATATTTGGCTCCACTTACATAGGAGGTTGCCATCATTTGTAAGCTTCCCTCTTTTTCCTCTTGTAATCTCTGCAGGATGAAAAATGTTCTGATGCTATGGAAATTATTCTAGCACAGATGCATTTAGATTGTGGAAATTGCTTTGGGTTGTTTAAAGCAAGACATTTTTTTGATTGTTTCCATGATGATTGGATGCTTCATTAACCCCTTTATTGTTGACATCCTATGGAGACTCGATATGTAGTCTTAATTATTTTAAAAGACAATTCTTTGTTATTTAGCTAGTGATTAAAAACACATTAAAAGATGGCACAGAAAGACTATTTTTGTTCATTACCCAATCTAAAAATCTAATCATGTAGTAAGAGACTAATTTTCACATAATTCTTAAAACAATAAGTACACTACTGTAGAAATTATTTGTGCTGCCTATATCAGTTAATTAACCAAACCGCACGAGAGTGAGAAGTGATTATTTTCTATTAATCAAATGGAAAAGTCAAGAGTAGACACCTCTATCAATGCTTTCAAGAAAATATCTCAGAGTGTATTAGTGAGATGAACCTAAAATATTTGAATGCAGGTAGAACAGGTGCAAATAAGAAAAACAAAGCACTGAAATCATATAAAGTCAATTTAAAAGAAAAAACAAAATGCCCAAAGATAGCATTACAGGTTTTAGAGAAGAAATTTGAGGACAGAGATGCCATGTCTGTTATGGAATCTATGTTCATACATTCCAAAGTCAAACATATCTGACCCAGTCCTTTCATAAATACAACCTGATTTACCTTTATGCTTGTGACATGCAAACATTTATTTTACAGTGTTTACTTACTGGAATTCTCCCCTTCAGATAATCTTTGCAACTTTAATAATAAAGGAAAATTTGATCCCTATGAATATATTTCAGAAGAAAATTGCATATTATACCTGGAAGAGGAGATTATTTCCATAATTTATCAGTTGCTAAAGGTTTGGGGATATATATATCCTATATGTATATCTATATGTGTGTGTGTGTGTGTGTGTGTGTGTGTGTCAAGATCCCACCCCACCCTCCTGCACCACCAGAAGCTTTTATTTAATGGCAGCACAATTCACTATTGCAAGGACATGGAAACAACCCAAGTGCCCATCA
>VBSM01003159.1:961039-1123147 GCA_008086735.1 Cheirogaleus medius
AGGGAGAGGCAAAGATATAAAATGTAACCAAAATGTCAAAAAAACCCAAAAACATTTATCGGCTGTCCGGCAGGTGGGAGGGGGGAGGAGGGGATGGGTGTATACTTACTGGGTGAGTGCGATGTGCACCACCTGGGGGATGGAAGCGCTAGAAGCTCTGACTGGGGGGGCGGTGGGGGCAATATATGTAACCTTAACAATATTTGTACACCAATAATATGATAAAATAAATAAAATAAAAAAATAAGTAAATCTCCTGTGAGCAGATTTTTCAGCTAAAAGTTCTCCTCTCTTGAATTAAGTAGCTTTGCATATGCTATCATTTTAACCTTTAGCCAAAAACTTACTGGATAGATATTATGTTCATGATATAGATGAAGAAACAGAGACAGAGAAAGATTAGGTTGACAGCTAATAGAGGACAGTTGTTCTATGCAGATTCGGTTGAATTCTAAAGCCAATGAACTAACTACTGTGCAATACTGCTTGTGTATCAAACTTCCACATCATTTTTTTTTCAGTCTGTAAGAGGTAAAGATCTAATAATAGGAGTATTTTTTATCAACTATAAATTATTCACAAACTTATTTTAACTTTAGGCTCATAAAACATATATGGTCTTTTTTTCCTTGAGAAAAATTTCCCATGTGCTCTTGACTTATGCATTTAAGCAACATTTATTATGTAGTTTTTATGCATAGTGACCAAAGCTCTGAAGTAGGCTCTTGCATTGACCCATGTGTGGATAGTTACATGATTCTAGGTTATGTTAATATACACATGCTCTTGAATACTTAACAGGGAAAGATAAAAATTTAAGTTTACAAAAGACAGCTCACCCTTCTATTTTACTATATTCCCGTTATGCATATGGGGACAATCTGACTACTCTCTACAGTTGAGATTTTGCTTTCATTATTTAACCACTTAAAGGCAGCTATAACAGTTTTTAATCTCTCACATCTGAGTGATATCTAATTTTAATGTTAATCGAAGGCATGTAAAACAACTAGCTTCTGTTAAGCTTCCATTGGATTTCATATAAAAATAACAATCTCCATCAATAAACTGACCAGATGGCACCTTGGGTATAGAAAGGAGATAAATGGGACTCTAAAATGAGGGGTGCCACACATAATGAGGGTCACTTAAGAAGTATGTATGTGATTTGTTTTGATGAATAATAAATTTATGTAAGTTGCACAATAATCGTGATGCATGAGTTTTCACTATAAATTCCAGGAGGATCAGTCTTACATGATGAAACACAGCCGCCCTTTCAGAACAGATACTTCAATCTATCATGTTGGAGGACAGAGTCTTTAAAAAAAAATGAGCAAGGCTTAGGACACGGAAAGCTGTAATTTTGAATTTTCTTATGATGCATCTTTTTAAACACAGATTAGAAACACTACAATGGACAACAAAAAATCACCCTCCTACCACCCAGGATTTTATAACAGCTACTTCTGCAGGATAAAGGCTTCTATTTGACAGAGAGACAGAGAGAACAGCACAACATTCATTTCTATCTTTGATGACCTACTAGAATAAGGACTTAAAGCCCCACAGCACTCTTTTTGTTAAATATAAACATGAACGTAGACTAGATAAATACATGCACTATGAATTTGACCTTAGTTTAGAAATTATTTTAAAAAATAATTTTCAATAAATAAGCTAACATCTTTATAAGCATTGGAAAATATAATAGGCACTTAAAAGAAGCTTATTATTTGAAATTATCTGAATTATGAAGCTATTTTGAAGCTATTTTCTATGAAGAAAAAATAGAAAATTTTCAAATGAGTGAAATCAAAGTCAAAGCAACTAATGAGCTGAGAGAGGAAATTAGAGACCAAGGAAAGATGTTGGTTGTCCTACAGAAAATTCAAGAATGTGTTTGCCCTTGAGATAATTAAAAATGTAAACATGGAAATTACATGTTTTGGTCATTACATGCTTTTCTCCTTTTATTAAAAAGATAGAAGCAAAAAATATATTATAAAAATAGAAAAAAACTCTCAATTTTGAAAATTAAGTTGGTAGGTCAGTCCTACGTAACAGAAAATGAAATGGACAGTTGGCAAGCATCCACATGACTCAGGTGGTACAATCCAAATTATCTCATGCACATAAAATGTGGTAATCCTGTGACTCAGGAACAACCTGCCATTATCAAGGCAGTATCTCATAAGCCTTTTAAACTGACATTCATTACATTTTTAGTTCTGCAGTCCCACTTGAAGATATCGTAACAGCAGAAGCCTGTGGTTCCTGCCAAAACCATTGCACAACAAGACAAATGGCATCATGTAGTTTCAGGGAGAGGAAAAGCAAGAGGACATAGTAATTCTCCAATTTGACTTCAAGTCTTAAAGAGAAGGAGAAAAACAAAAATGTTTATACCCAGGTGATATTTCCTTATATGGGCGATCACTATGTTTAAGATATTTTCATTTCAATCTTATTAATAATATATTTCTTTGGACATTGTCAGAAATTAATAAATGAATATTAGAGTCCATATTTTAAAACTATAAGTTCCATGTTTTCACTTATCTTTATTTTCTCTCAATATTTATAAAATAGAAGTAGTTTCAGGAATACTAGCTTTTATGTTGCTTAATGAGTTATTATAAGGCTAACATCTGGGTCAAGAAATAGGACTTTGCCAGCCACCTTGCAAGCCCCTTCTGTGTCTCTTAACAAAAGCAACGACTACCCTGACTTCTATGGTAATTACTTCTTTGCATTTGATATTTTATCATTCAATTATACATCTCTAGATGCCAATATTTAGTCTTGTTCAATTTTTGAAAATTAAAATTTCTTTTTTTAATTATAGAATTTCTACCACCATCCTCTCTTTTTTCTCCTTTTACATTTATTTGTTGAAGGAACCAATCGTTGGATCTGCTTTCTCTCAGATTACCCATAAAACATGCTTAGAATACTGATACTATAACACTAATATTAATATTATAAAAACCAATAAGATAATTGAAAATGATTTATTTTTTGTGCATATTTTTCCCATATCTATATTGTTAGAGCATATAGCCATTTTATATTCTTCTCATTCAATTTAAACTTTCAGTTATTCTTTGCTCTACATATAATTATATATTTAATGTCCACTATTAGTCTTTATGCTGATGTCTTTCCAGTCAAGGTGGTTGTGTGAAATTCTTTCTCTAGTAAATTCCAAGGGACACAGTCATGACACCAGAGATGCCTGAGTTCTTACATGTTGTTATGTTATCTATGCCCTTTACACCTGAAAGTTTTTTCTGGATATAAAATGTTTTGTTCACATTTTTTCCCCTAGCATATCTTAAATATGTGCTCCATTTTCTTCTGTCATAAAATGTTGCTGTCAGCAGTCTTATGATAATTTTATTTTCATTTACACTTTTTTCTTGGGTGCACTAAAGTTTTTGTTATTGTTTTTAATTTTATTTTTTAAACTGTTATTTTTATAGTCTATATGGTGATGTTGATTGCTATAAGAAAAAATTAATAGACACATGATGTGCCCTTTCAATATGCAGCTTCATTTATTTTTTAAATTTCAAGAAATTTTTTCTTGAATTGTAGTTTTTAGTATGCAGTCTGTTTGCTGGCTTTGGTTTTATTCAAGGATTCTATTATCTATGCATTGGAACTTTTTAATCTATTTTTAATATTTGCTAGTTTTTTAAATAATTTTTATCTCTTTAGTAATTGAATTTCAATTTCACACTGTTCCTCCTTTCCAACTTCTACTTTTATGAAGGCATCATCTGTCACTTTTCTTGATTTGTTTTTCTATCCTCTGCTTTTGTCTTTATTTCTGAAATGAAATTTTTCTTTCATCTGTAATTCTTTATGAAATTCTGCCATAACATTTCTGAGGTTTACTAATTAGAACGTATGTAGTTATTTAATATTTTATATCTAGCCTTTAGTTCATTTTGAAGTAGGTTTAAGTTGTGATCTGTGCTATGGGTGATTTTTCCTGTTATTACATGTTCTGTATGGATGTTATTCTACTCGACATTCTCTTTCTTTTCCCTTGTAATAACTTTATATTGAATGTGACCTTCATACTTTGCAGTAGTTAATTTTAAATTAAAATTAGTTTTCCTGAAATTTTAGAAGATGTGACTCAGATTAGTTTTCTTACATCCCAGAGCTCTCTTTCTCGTTTTTGTGTGGGGTTCCAAAATGTGGCAATGTGCTTTCTGCAATTTTTCTGGCTCTTTGTCCTTCTCTACTTTTGCCTACCTTTTCTTTCTGGCATAGCTCTTGTCACTGTCCTCTTGAATTCTGATAGTTCTACCAGATGTCTGCCCTCACTGTCCTGGAAAGAAACCCTGGCTCATGAAATTCCAGAATCTAGCATGATTCTCTGCATCCTGGGTTCTCAAACTAGCCCATGGCAAGTTCCAGTGAACTTGCTTCTCCCATTCTCAGGTCCCTTGGACACCACCTGGTTTCCTCTGCCTTCTTCAGCAGTCCTTGGTATTCCTTACATTCCCTTGTGGTTTTCCTGTTTGCACGTAGTTTGTGTCTTAGTTACATTGGTAAATATTGTTTGTTGTCTGGATTTTGTATTTACTATTAATAGCTTTGTCTGCTTTTAAAGAGAGGTTCAAGGAGATCAGATTCCACTATTGTCTTAGCAATATCAACATTAATAATAAATCTAGCTCCTATTTGAGTTTTTAAAAATATATGCTAGCATTGTAATAATCGGTTTATGTTAAATTATCTCATTTTTAAACACATTGCCAAACCAGAAAAAAAATTTTTTTTTCCATGGGGCCATGGTGTTTTTTTAGAAAGATAGAATAAAAACTTTGAAAACAAGCTTTGCGCAGTGGCAGTATCGTAGCCAATGAGGTTTATCCGAGGCGCGATTATTGCTAATTGAAAACAAAATGATCCTTTCTAATTTAATGAAAAACTTATTATTTTTTATTGTTTTCTGTGCATGAGTTATACACTACTTGAAAAATAGTTCACATGGCTCCCAAGGAGAAAAGATCTGTGAGTGACACACACTTCACAAGGCCCCAGGCTCAAAACTAGCGTGAATTAAATACAACTCACATGGCAGTTAATGTGTTAATTCTCGTAGTAACACTGTGGTCACGATTATTAATCTTATTTTACAGATGACTTTTAACAAAAGGTAAATAATCTACATAGTTGTTTATATTTAGCGAGTAGTGGAGTCAAGAGTTAAAACACCAGTCTAATTAATTCTGAAGTTCTTAATGACTCTAACATTAATAATATGTCTATAGCCCCATTTTTCATAGTGTGTATAATATTTCCTTAAACCCAAAGAAACTTTATTCTTGTATATTTTTGTTTTAAAAAATGGTAATTTATTTTCTCATTGAAATTATGGGTAGTGTTTATAGTCGACTGTCCTATTATCTAGATACTCATTTCATTTTCCTCTGTGATACTACCCTTCTATTGCATAATTGTTAGAATAAAGTTCAACAAACCTCTCTCTTTTTTTTTTAACTTCACAAAGGTACCCTTACTCTTGCTTTTGTGAAGTATTCAGAAATATAAAATATCTTGCTTTAGGAGGGCTTTGGTCATTTTTTATTATGATTTTAATGCGGTGAACAGTGTGGAGGGCAAGGGCATGCCTCTAACCTTTGCTAAGTAAAGGCAAAATTATAAAATCTAACCAAAATGTTATTAAAAAAAATTTATCGGGTGTCGGGCAGGTGGGGGGGAGGGGATGGGTTTATATATATACATTATAAGTGCATTGTGCATTGTTGGGGGCATGGACACGCTTGAAGCTCTGACTCGAGGGGGAAGGGAAGGTAATAGCAATGTATGTAACCTTAACATTTGTACCCCCATATTATGCTGAAATAAAAAAATAAAAATAAATAAATAAATAAAACAAAGAAGTTATTAATATAAATAAAAATGCAAAAATGTCCTTACCTGATAACTTTTGGTTGTGACAATAGATCATAACAAAAGAACAAGAAGAAAAAGAGCAATTTGCTATAGATTTGTCTGAGATTACCCTTTGGCATTTTGTAGGCTACATCAGCACCGTGCATGCCATAGTCAGATATCTTAAGGTTCATCAAATATTCCCTTACATATTGATTTTATTTCATAGATAAAGGAAACCTATTCTTCCCATCTTTTCTCACCATTATCTTTGTCCAAAATGGCTATGACGTGATCAAAGCCAAAAAATTCTCTGGAACTGTGAACAAAGTAATTAGCTAGAAAAGAAATGATGGAAAAGTCTTTATAAACATGCAGAAATATTTTGCTTAGAGAGAAAGCATTTTATCTATAGATAATTAGAAAGATCATATTCAAATATTTTCTGTCTATTTTTATTTTATTCTCATTCTAGTTGAATATTTTCTCTCCATTAGATTGATATCTATCCTAGAGCAACAAATTTCTGATATTAGAACTCTTTAGTATTTCTCTATATAATGCCTAACATTCTGATACACCATGTCAAATATTGACAATGAAGGGTGTCCTAAAATTTAATTAAGGGACACATTAATATTCATTACTTTATTAAGTACCAAACTTATAAAGATGCCTACTTCCAATGGCTTAGTGTTTTGCTTTCTTTCTTTAAAGCTATTTCATGTAAAATGACTATCCTTCCTTAATTAAAAGTCAAGACTTGTAATATGATCAGTAGTAGAATATTTAAAAGCAGAATTGTTCCAGAAATTATGGGCTATGTGACCACTTTAGGTAAATAGCTCCATGAGTCTAGCTAGTATGAAATTTATATTTATTTATAAAATGATTTAATGAGGACTATAGAATCACTGAGCCATGAACTACCATTTCAGTTATTTTCAGACCAAGAATATTGCATGTTTGCTAAGGTCTGAATGTCTTTGTGCCCCCACAATAAATACGTTGGAACCCTAACCCCCAATGTGGTAGTGTTAGGAGGTGATGAAGTCACCAGTGGGATTAATGCCTTTATAGATAGAAAAGACCCCAAGGAGATCCCTTGCCCCTTTTGCCACATGAGGACACAGTAAGAAGGCACCATCTATGAGCAAGCAGGCCCTTACCAGACACTGAATTGCCAGTGCCCTGATCTTGGACCTACCAGTTTCCAGAACTGTGAGCAATACATTTCTGTTGTTTATAAGACACCTGTTTTATAGGATTTTGTTACAACAGCCTAAATAGACTAAGATGATGGACAAGATAGTTCCCACCAATCTTAGATCTATTTGTAGCCCATGTGGGACCATTACAAACCATTATGCCCCAAGCATCTGGTCTTTTCTGATATAGAAACCCCAAAAGTGTGTATGCTTCTTAATTGAACTATGACATTCATAACTACTGGATTATTGATATTAAGCAGTTAAAATTATTATACTTATGCTTCCATGTTGATTAATTTCCATCAGGTATATTGCCTGTTATACTTATATCTTTACATTTGTATGACAGAAATTTGAAAACAATACTGTCATGTTTTCTTTCTTATGAAAGCTTAGCTGCTAGTCAGGTGAAATTATTCATTTCCAAGTCTTTCTGCATTCCAAAGAAGAGGTGGATAGTTTGACTTATTTCAAAAACTTTGCAAGAGATTTGGCAACATGATGAGCTAAAATGAACACTTTTTGGTAGGACACCTGGTTTTCACTTTGGTCAAACCTTTTAGCTAAAATGATATTCAAATTAAGCTTTCAGTCTCCCTTTAGTTGATCATCAACAGTCATTTTGTTCATTCATTTTCATTTATTTAATCAATTGTAAAGTATCCACCTCTGGTCCAGCAGGATGCAGGACACTGGACAGTATAACAATCAACCCTCATACACAAGGTTTTAGTCCTCTTGACACTGACACTCAAGTGGTAGAGACAAATGTTACATTTATTACTGTGCAATTATTTGATTTAAATTAAAATTTTAATAGAGCATCTGAAAAGGAACTTAAGAGTCCAGTGAGAGTTTAAAAGAATTTGGTCTTACTAGAAAGATCAAGAAATTGATAAGATTAAAGAATATGTAGGAATTAACTAAAGAAAGATGAGAAGAAAGAGAATTCCAGGAGAAAAAAAATCCAGCATTCATTAAAGATATTTTGGAATCTATGGGCTCAGGCAGGTTCAGTTTTAAAATATTGGACTTCAGATGCAAGTATAATATTTAAACAAAGCTTCAAGTAGCTAGTAGGGTATATGAATCTAAAGCTTTGGAGATAGATAGATAGATAGATAGATAGATCATAAAAAATGGGTGCAAGTGAAATTCTTCAGAGGCAAGTATAGAATGAAAAGAAAAAATGGATTAGGATAGAGCCTTGAGAAATGATGACATTAGTATCTTGGCAGAAGCAATTGAACTTGTGAAGAAAGAAGAGCCGGCAGGAGGGTCACAAGATGAGTCCTTTGGGAATGAGGAAAGAACTTCTTGCTCCCCCCAAAAATGGCATCACCAAAGCCCTGCTGCACATGTTATCCCATATATTGTACTGTAGAATCAGATAATCTTGAAGTGTGATTAATTGTAAGATTGCTAGAAATATCCTCAGGCTTCCAAACCCACACTTGCAGGGATATAGTGCGTGTGCAAATGCAATTAGGAGAATTTGTACTGCAGAGCTCAATACATCTACCCCATTTGAAAACACTCTATCCTAAGATTATAAATTAGTGTGGTTCTCTTGTTAGTGAATAGCACACTCCTAGCCCCATTTTTCTTTCTACCCCTCCCATGAGGGTGGGCTTACTTACTGGAATTTACTATTACATTTCAGCTGATTTGGGTTGTCCAGACTCCACATAAGATGACAGACAGCTAAATAATTGAAAGCACATAAAACTTTTTTACTGTCAAGCCTTCTTTTTAGAATCTAGTCTGACATGATGATTCAAAAATATAGGATGATAAATCCTTAGAAATGTGGGAGGAAAGTTCTCATAATTGAAGCTTTGAGACAGACAGAATCTGGTACCCAGGTGTGTTGATAAGAAATCATCACTGATGTGATGAACCCCTTACCATAATGTGGTAACAAACACAATTCAGCATAGAAGTTCAGAATTGGCAAAATGTTAAAATGTTTTGAATATTAAAATAGTTATTAATTCCTCATAGATTATAACAATTTCCTATGTACCTAAAATATATATGTTAGATGAATACAAAGTAGTACTTATTTTTCTATTTAATGAACATTAGTGACTAAGGTCAAATAACATTTGTTATTATTAAAATGATGTTATAATTTTTGCTTTTGGTTTTGGTTTTAGCTAATTCTGGCTTGAGAAAATTTGGTTTATGACATTGGTGCTAACAAGTGTCACCTATATAAAATCATTTTCTTGTAACAGCCAATCTTTGCAGAAATACAGTCAGAAAGTTAAAAGACTTTGTAATAAATCCAAATTACATTTTATTATTTCAAATTTTTAATTCAAACTTTAATTCAAACTATATCGTCAAGATATAAACTTTTATATATAGTATCAAAGTCTTCAATTTTTTCAATTCATATGACAGGCACATACTTTTTTCCCCAAGCAAAATAAGAATAAGAGGGGTAAAAATAATCCCACACTGCACAGTTAAAAATTTCAGTACTGGAAAACTTTTGAAAAGAAAATAATTTTCATTAGACTATAGACACAAGTTTATATGATAACTTAAAACATTGCTATTTCTAAAAATTTATTTGAATGAACAGTCTTCAAAAATAGAAAAGGAGTCTCAATTATGTTGAATCATAAACAATTTTTTATCTGTAACATATGGGACAATTAATTGTACATCACTTCCCTTAATATCTTCCTGAAATATTGAGTGAACATGAAATATAGGTTACCAAGTGAGAGAGCTCTTCAGAAAACCATCTTCACTAATGAGGAATATCTTTTACAAACTCGAAGTGTGTAGCCTACATTCATTTAAGATATGAATGACATCCCATTATTATGTGTTTTTATATTTCTAGCACTCAGAACTCTACCTGTACATTGTTATGGTAAATAAGTGTTTGGTGAGTAAGGAAAAATGAAAGCACAGTGCATTGGTAATTTTTAGTTGGACAGAAACTATTCAGATTTTAGAAAATTAAATATTAAGCTTAAACCAAAGCAGTCATTTAGGCTAAAATGTTTAGCCTACATGCAGAGAAACTGCATTGCCATTTATTTTATTTTACAAGAATAAGACATAAAGCCAACCCTTGACTGGGACAGGAGCCAGGAAAGATTGGAAGTTAAGATGCTCTGGGGTCTTTTTGAAGATGGTTACTAGTGGGGAAGAGAGCAATCATATTGTGAAAGAGTGACAAGATGAAAGAATCTTCCCTTCACAATCAAGATCAGAAAGAAAATTGAAAAAAACAGCAGAGAAAGAATATCATAAAATGTTAGGCTTACGTTAAGGGAAAGGGCATAAGAAAGAGTCTGAGGGTACAAAGTAGCCCTAACCAAGAACCATCAAGAATTGAACTTGGTTACTGAGATCACACACATACACACACACACACACACACACACACCTGACATAGATACATACACACACATTTCATACATAAAAGTGGACACCCATTCACATTGCATTATGTAATGTAAGCTACAGTGATAGAAATGGCACCAGCCATACTTTAATTCACTATCCTGGCATCTTGCTTCTCTCATAAAATATGGGCACAGCATTTCCATTCAACTACACAGAGGTCTTGTGTTACTTTCATGTACTGCTAGTCAGGTTAGGGACAGAAATCAAAGGAAAAGGAAGCAATGTGGGGGCTGCAAAACAAACGACAAGATCAATCTTGACTTTCTTTTTAAGTCTAGAAAGAAAAAGAAGCCTTGATCAATCAACATGTATTTATTGAGTGAAAAATCTCATTAAAATCTTAAATGTTAATTTTGACCCAAGAATATTTTTATATCCTTTTAATTAGACCTCTAAGCAAATATATTCTATTCGTGAGCTCTTATAGGCCAATATAACATTAATCACCAAATGTTTTGGTATATGATCTTATGCAATATGTTTTATTTTTATTTTTCTTCTGCATAGAAGAGACTACTTTCTTTTATGTCTATAATGAGTAATTAAGTATTTGACTTTTCAAAAAAACCTTTTAAGTATCATAGGTGAGAATAATTAATGAGCTCTACAAACCTCAGAACAAGTTGAGAAGGAAATTAAACTATTCTTGAGTCATTTTCTTTTTGTACTCCAGTTACATCTTAATCATCTTAAGTTATTTTGGAAGTTAAATTTTCTTTTGTAAGCAGTAGCACCCCAATGAGAGAGGCATTTATAAATAAATGCACATTTTTCACTGCATGGTGACCACCGTTGATAATAATGTATTGTATATTTCAATACTGCTAAAAGAATATATTTTTAACATCCTAACCACAAAAAAATAAGTTGAGTGAGGTGATGGGTATGTTAATCAGTTTAATTGAATATTTCTACAAATTATAAATAGATCAAAACATCACATTGTACCTCATAAATATACACCATTATTTGTCAATTAAAATAAATTAATAAAAATGAAATTAAAAAATAATAAATAGACATTTTTGTGGCTTCAGATAGTTAATAAAATTTTCCAAGATTTTATTTAGTAGGAAATTACTTAGCCATTGAAATGATCTGGTTTATTTTGCTTTGCCTGTTTTTCATTCTCAAAATATATAAGACCTCCTCTGAGAATAAGCTAAGAAAAATCAGGTATTTACTCTCTTTTAAAGCCTGAATTTGTATGGTGACTCAATTCAGACTTTAAAATTTATTATGACAAATAAAAACAAATTACAACAAATATGGAAGAAAAATTGTTGTAAAAACAAAAGGAAATTGTCTGGCAGTGTATGGGGAGCTGCAATAATAAGTGACCATCAAAAGATAGCCCAATATTTGCTCATATGAGGAGTATACTGAGCTTCCAAAAATATACAGAAGTCCTGTGTTCCATTTAGTGAGTTAAAACCCTTTCAAAATGTCAGAGAAACAGTCTAACGAGATTTCTCCTTCTTGAATTCTATTCACTAACAAGGTTAATCTAACCATGAAGTAACACTGAAGGCTTTCACAATTAATGTTGTAAAATACATAAACCAACAGCTAATTAATCAGCCCTAAGGTCACTATATTGCTCGCAGAAAATTAGTAATAGCAAAGATTCCTGGCAGAGAGAGAGGGAGATGGCAGGTCATGCTCTGTGAGTTTCAATTTTAACTAGTGAAGATTGTCAGAGTTATATCTAAGCTGCAGTAGATTTTTTTTTCTTCTCCTTTTTTTAACAACAGTGGAAGCTTGACTAGCATTAGAAACAATTATATTTTGAACACATTTAGAAATCTCAAGTAACTGTGTCTTTGGTAGTTCTTTAATATGAGAAGAGACAAAAAATCATTATATTTGTGTTTGGATTTCTCTGCCAAATAGCATTTCATCAACTTATTCATGAAAGAAAAGCTGGGTTAAATGCATGAAACAAGTGTACTAGAGGATATATTTAATCTTTAAGGCATTATAGTATAAAATTGTCTTACTTGCCATCTTTTTATGCATGCCAACTTCCAGCTAACATACTGCTCAAAAAAGAGAAAGGTGAGAATTGGAAAGAGAAAGAGGGAGACAAAGAGAAAAAAGAGAAAGAGAGATTAACCATACAAATACATTTTTGTAAATATTTTTGTTTTAGATATAGAAACTGAAATTAATAGTTGCAAATCTTTATTTCCTTAGGGAGCACACATTTAGCAGCATAAATAAAAAGAAAGAAAATCCTTCAAGTGCATTGATACAGTCTATTTTTAATGGTGTTACAATGAACTATATATGTGTGTTTATATATGTATATATTTGTGCATATATATGTAACAATATATTTTCCCCAAACACAATCCTCTGTCTCCCCAAGAAAAAGAAAAATGTGAGCAAAAAAATAGCCAAGCTCCATATTTTAAATGAAGTTAAATATCAAGCAATGGCAGGGAAAGTAGAGGCTGTTGATATTAGGACTCAGTGTCTAGAAGACTTTTAGATATAAGTATGCAGGATGAATCTTGATATTGAGAAATAAGTTCCAAGACTCAGATAGAAATGGTGGGCAAATTATGATACAGCCATATTTGGGAATATTTGGCAATTGTCAAAAAGAATTGGGCAGCTATATGGGTATATTAATAGATATGGAAAATATTGATTATATTTTATTAAGAAAAATGATATAGTTAAGAATTCTTATAGTATGGCTCTATTCATATATATTTAAAATTATTGAATATATGATATGTATACAATGTCACAGATATATAATATATCATATATAAATATCTGCAAATCCATTAGAAAATACATTGGCAGCATCTAAGAAAAAGACTGAGTGGAGTTGTGACATGAGGGAGAGGTTTCCTTTTAGTTGTAAATGTCTCAATATTATTGTTTGCATATAATAAATAAATAACAATAATGCTAATAGCTTGAGATGATTAGTGCATAAAATCTTTACCTAATTTTATAAGGAATAGATAGAAATAGTAGGTGTTCAATAAATGCGTTTCAAAGAGAAAATGCTTTTGGTACTATCATTTTTAAGAATGATGAGCTTTATCAGTTTGTGTGATTAGGTAATCATCAAAGGCAACCTGATGTGACACTGTTGTATGGCAGGGTCAGAGAGAGTAAAATTATTGGGGAGCATGTTTAGTGATTTAGACGAAAAAAAACGTATAGTTAGTGAATTAATAAGTACCAGAAACAAGCTATCAAAGAAAAATTTGAATCTCCTTTAAAGGTTAAGGAAAATAGAAAGAGTAAGCAAACTGTGAATGAAACATGGATGTTTCTGAGACCTCATTCATGGAAATAGTAAAGAAATTAGTGATTCTAGGGAGAAGCAATTAAGGGTCAAAAGAAATAGTGAAGGAAGACTCTAAGACATTCTATAGTATTTTTGGGTTATGTGGCCAGAGAGCTGTCATATCCTCAAAGAAAGAGAAGGAAAAATAGACATAGCATAAACACTTAATTTTTAGTTTAGTGAATGACTTCTTGGTTTCTTAAGTGGTAGGACTACAGTTAGAAATTAGATATATTTTATAACTAAAATCGTGTCACTTAGCAATTTTTCCAGATATCATCTGTAAGACCTTTTAAAACTTATATAAAAAAGATGGGAGAGAAAGTAAAAACACCACAATGGCTTACAGACCCAGATAATTTCATGACTAAAAGAAAACAAAATTTTAAATAAGATGACAATATTATAAAACAAATATCAAAAGAAATGTAAAAGTGTCTTGAGAAGCTGATTCTAAAATATTTATAGAAATGCAAAGAGCCAGGAAAAGTAAATTTTTTTTGACTTTTTACTTAACTCTTAATTTTTTTTTAACTTTTAGCTTTTAAAGAAGTTAAGACACCTGGAAGCAGAACAAGTTTGAAGCAGATGATATATCAGATAACAGAATTATTATTAAGTTTTAATAATTTCTATAATTCATCCAAATGTAGTATAATGGAAAAATTAGACCATGCACAGAAACCGACCTAAACGTATAGGGACACTTAGTATTTGACTAAAGTGGTGCCACAGGGTTTTTTGAGTTTTTATTTCTTTACTTTTTTGTTTTGTTTTGTTTTATTTACTTGTTTGATAGGAGGGATGGAGAAAGAAAGGAGAGGGAGGGGAAGTGGGAGGGAGAGAGGGGAAGGGAAGAGGGCAGGAGAGGGAGAGAGAGAAGTCAGATAATACTAAGAGCTGGCTAGGATGTCAATCGATGGGAACTCTCATATATTGTTGATGCGTGTGTAAAATGGAAAAAAATTTAGTTATCTTGTACAATTATATAAATGTATATCCTAACACTTGCATTCTTAGAGATATACCCTGGGCTAGAAAAATGCATGAATATATTATATGTAAGTATATTTAAGGGAGCTTTATTCATAATATGCCAAAACTTGAAACAACAAAAATATCCCTCAGTGGTAGAATGGATATATTACTTGTGCAATATTCACACATGGTGAATCGCAGTTACAATGAGGAAACAATATCTTTATGCAAACAATATGGATTAATGTCACAAACATAATGTTGAATAGAAGAAGCAAGACAAAATAATACATTTCATAGTTGCTGACATTATAAAGAAGAGTAAAGGAATTATTATAAAAGCTAGATTTAGTAGTTACTTCTAGCAGGGAAAGTAGAGGTTTGAATCAATAAAGGTAATATGGTGACCTTCTAAGTAGGAAGTACCTTTAACTTTTTCTAACTTGGGTGATGAAAGAGAACATGGTTATTTATTTTATCATACTTGTTAAACCTTTTATTCAAGTTTTATGTACTTTTCTGCAAATATATTACATTTCACAAAGAAAGAAAGAGTTAAAAGAAAAAGAAAAATTTCCATCCTCTGTTTCCTAGTCCTTCATAGTTAACTGTTAATCCCCTCAAGGTAGAAAATTGAAAGTTATATTCCTTATTATCCTCTCTCTCTCTCTTCCCTCTGACTTTTTGGATATACACACATATTTTATTCGCAGAAAATGAATTAAACTCTACTCACTGTCTTTTACCTTAATTTTTCCCACTTATATATCTCTTGGGGTACATTCTATATCAATGCATGTAGATTTGTCTACTTTTTAAAAACAGAAATATTTAAATCTCCATGTGGATGTAGCAAAACATATTGAACCGTTTTTGCATATCTGAACATTTTAGTTGTGCCAAGGTATTTTTCTGCCAAATAATGTCATTAGTATAGTTTTATATAAAATTGGGGACACTTTGCAAATGTATTCATAGGGTTTGCACTGGTATTACTAGGACAAAGTGTATCAATTTTAAATTGTGACAAATTGCTTTCCAAAAAGATGGCATCAGTGTACTTTTCTAACAAGAAAAAATGAAAATAATCTATGAGATTTTTGGAACACTTCGTTGAAACTCTTAATCTTGGTAGAGTTTAAAGACTTTTGAATTTCTTTTATATTTATAAGTACCAAACATTTTAGATTTTGAAAGTAACTGATAAATCTATTTTAAAATAAAAATAAATACTTTTGAAAAATGTTTTTACATTGAATATTAAAGCAATACAAATTTTAAAAAAAAATACAAGAAAGAAAACATTCCACACTATCCAATCACAGAGAACCACTGTCACGGATAGGGAATACCATTTGCAGAATTTCTCTTCGAATATATATAGCCAAAGGAGAGTCAGCTAGGTAAGAATAGTTGTAGTGAAATGGGATGGTGCTGTATTTTTAATGTGTAAATTAAATTTACTTTACTTGAATCCTACAGAATATATAGAATTTGAGTAAAAATTGAAGGGAATTGTTAAGGTGCAGATGAATGTGTTATTTTCCTTATATGAGATACATTAGTTCCTAAAAGGTCATTCTCAAACTAAAAATATTCTACAAATATTAAAAGAATTAATAGACTTAAGAGAATGTTTAACTACAGTTTTCAATACAGGCAAGATTTGATTCCCTTGGTGAAAGATGAATATAATGGCACTCTTATACTTCCTAGCTTGCCTCCAATCATAAACTACTCTCTTATTATTATATTAGCAATCAACAAAGTTTAAACCATTTTTGTTCTACTTTATGATTATGATAAACATTTTGGTGGGAGCTTAATTTTATGATTAAATTATTATATATATACTGCTAATCATTCCTTATGTACCAGTAAGCCTTTTTCTGTGATATTTTTATTCTTTAGGCCTTAATTTTAATTCATTACTTGTATGCCTGTATTTTATTGTTATGCAGTATTTTACAATATTATACTGTAAATAATCTTACTTGCATTTAAGGGAAGCTTAAAAGTTGCAGCACATATGGGCCAATGGAAACTAACACTATAGTTGTGAATTTCTCAATAGCAAGTTGAAAACTGCAATGAAAATGATAACTAAGCCATCAAAACATTTAAAGTTGATCATTAAATGCATATTTGCAGGAGTTAACATTCTTAAAGAAGAAAGTACCACTAGTAATTCACAATTCTCCCTTCTCAGCTACTTTCCTCTTTTCTCTCCTGTTATTGGTTTCCTAGTAGGGTGTGTGTGTGTGTATGTATATATACATGTGTGCATATATACACTTATACTATATATGATATATACAAAAGTGCTTATTTTTTGTACTTTTTTTCATTATAAAAAGGACTCTAGTTTTCAATGACCTTATAATTCTGCTTGGCCCTCCTATTTTGGATAGTCTTTCTCAATAAAACAGGAAAGGTACAGTGATCAAAAATAATAAAAATATCATTTAAACAAAATATCAGCTCTAAAACAGACAAAACCTGGACCAATGTATAATTATGTCAAAGGCCTCATTTTATGTGAGTGCATTTTCCCACCTGAAGGGCCAGGAGTAATTGTTCTCTATATGTTTAGTTAGGATGTTATGCCAAAAAATTCTTGTGGGACACTCCTAAAATGAAGCTAAAATAATATATAAACTTGGAGTGCCCTTTTGCATAAAGCTGAGATGGTATTGGGAAAATGTCTTTCTTATTCAGAGAACCTGGGACTGTTTTATCCTCATACATGTCTCGCAGTTCAAATATGTACACACACACACACACACACACACACACAGAGAGCATGCTCCATCTCAGTGTATAACTCAATCAGAGGTGAAGTGAATCAATCTTATTAGTAAGAGTAAAAGCAGTTTTCCTTGGCTCCTATTCACCTATGTAATGTGATTTCTGGAAGAATGAGATCTTAATTATTATGATTTATTCAGCATAGGAGCTCAAAATTGTGCATTTTACATTTTGATGTGAAGATTCAAAAAGCCCTTTGCTGGGAAAAAAAGCCATTTCTATGATTACTTTATGAAATACAGTTCACTTGAAGATTGAGTATATATAGCAGGTAAATTTTTGACTTTAAAAAGTGAGTTTGCCTTTGCTTTCTAACTGCATTCTTTTTTGCATTTGATCCCATCTTTTCCTCCTTTCCACAGCTTTAATAAAATGGGAGATGAATGAAAACTGTTTGCAGACTCTGATTATAAACCAGTGTGCATTTCCTGTATGGGCCCATGCACATATGAATCACTGTGCAAATGGATCTTTGATTACTCCTATGGCTCTATGCAAGTTATGATTTGTGATATCAGTGAGGACCAGAAATTATTTTCAATATTTTCATTGCAGTGCAGATCAAACCTACTATGGAAAAACAAGTCAAGTGTTGTGCTAGCTGGTTGCGCTCCCTATCATTACAGTGCACTTTAGGAGGTCCCCTTTTATGCATGTCAGCTGTATGGTTTAATTTAAAAGTAATTCCAAGCATTTAACATGCTTCCTTCATTTTAAAGAGTACTTCTTAAAAATGAAAAGGATTCAATCACTTTTTGGAGGCAGACAGAGGGTACAATATGAATGTAAGTCCCATCAGTGCAGGTCTGATGGCTTCTGATTTAAATAGTTTTTATTAAATATGAAATGTCCAAATTACCTAATCATTGTCTCATGTAAGATAAACACAGTTTTCCCAGGCCTTTCTCCAGAGTCTTATCTCAGAGCTGCAGGATGTCAGTTGATAGTGTTGCCTTCATGTTAGACAAGCAGACAAAATAATTTGATTGTACTGCTTGCCATGTTGTTCTAAGCAGTTCTTTAAGAACTAAAACCACTTTGTTTCTGGTGGCATGACAAAGCCCATTACTTTCATTTTTTTGAACTCCTTAAAAAGCTTCAACATCAATAAGACTGCTTTCAGAGCACACTGGTATAATGTGTCTAGTCTTGTCTAGTCTATCCATCCAGAGATAGACATAAAACAAAAGTTAGGATGGTAGGAAAAACGTTTTTTATGCTACAAAAACATAGCAAAATTACAGGTAATTACTTTTTAAACTGACAATCACTGAAGTGAATGTTTAAAGTTAAATTCTAAATAAATTATTCAAAAACCTATAAACCTATATCTAAATGCTAGGCAGTAACTTCTGTACTGTTTGAATAATTTTGCAAAGATCATACAAACGGGGACAATGAAAAGAATAATCCAAATAATCTTTACCGTTATTTTCTGAGGGTAAGAGTAAAATGTTTTAATTTTTAAAACCTTAAATTGTTGCCTAATTGTTTGACACATTGTAGAGGAGCACAGGAAATGTGAAAAATGAACTTAAGCTAATTAGACCTGTGTTTGAAATAGGAGGATAAGTTAAGTGATGGGGTGTTTTGAAAAGGGTAAGCATGAAGAAAAACAGATCCTCATGTAAATTGATTTAAAACCAAAACTTAAGGTAAGTGGACACTCAATTTATGAACATGTATGATTAATACTTCTTAAGTCTCAGTTTCCTAATTTATAAAATGAGAATATAGAATCGCGACATGAAAGTTGGTTTGAGGATAAAATTAGATCACCCAATCAACTAGCTACTCGCTGACACTGATGGACAGAAACTAGTGTGGTCTCTGTCCTCAGGAAGTTCACATTCTAGTCAAGAGAGAATGAAAAGCAAAAACAAATCACTGCGCAGCTTAAGGCAAAATTGTGACTGTAATGAACACTGTGAGGAAGAGTCACGTGATTCCATGGGAGCTTTTACTAGGGACAGTTTGATGTACTGCAGAAGATTAGAAAAGATTTCTGTGAGGACAAAGCTCTTTTGCCACAGTTTGATTGAGCGAATCATGTAAATGATATGGAAAACATTCCAGGGAAAGGTACTTCATATGTGGAGATTGTGTACCAGGGGGCCCTGAAATAGCTCCCAGTATAGAGAAAAAGGAGGACATAATGAGATATGAGATAGAAAATGAGTAGATCACACAGGGTTCCAGAGGACACGATGAGGACTTTTGTCCTTATCCCTTCAAGGGAATCCTTTGAAAGGATTTAGGAAGAGAGATGGCATCCTGTCTGCTCTTAGAAGAGACCAGTCTGAACCACTGCAGAGGACCCGGGCTTGAATATGCACTGTAAGTTTTCAAACACCACCAGTGCTAGTTGTACAATTCTAGCTTTGTTCCTCATCCTTATCATTGCCACACTCTGAGGAGAATTTTACTTGTTTTTCTTTTTCCCCTCCCTTCCTCTCCTCCCTCCCTTCCTTCCTTCTTTCCTTCCTTCCTTCCTTTCCTTCCTTCCTTCCTTCCTTCCTTCCTTCCTTCCTTCCTTCCTTCCTTCCTTCTTTCCTCCTCCTTTCCTTCCTTCCCTCTCTCCTTCCTTCTTTCCTCCCTCCCTCCCTCCCTTCCTCCCTTCCTCCTTCCCTCTCTTCCTCCATTCCTTCATTCTTTCCTTCCTTCCTTTCTTCCTTTCTTCTTTTCTTTCTTTCTCTTCCTAAACTAGGGATAGGACTAATGTAGATGTGATTAAAACATAACCATAAATAAATACCAAATTCTTGGCATAATGACATGATAGGACAGACTTTTCAAGAAAAAGACAATTAGGTGGTTCTTTCTAAGGAATGTTCTTTCTGAGGAAAAACAATTCTTATACTTCAACACAATAGTAACTACTTTTATGTAAATGCATTATGATTATAGCAATGACAAAATAGTATGTTTAAATGACTCTGTGTTTAAGATTATAAGAGAAGGATACATTTATGCCCAAGATTTATTACTTTGTTTAAGCAACATAAAATCCTTAAATCTGAATGCATTCATTAGCCCCTTCAGTAACTCTAAAACACACACATACACATACACATGATTTCTTCTGGCCTCCAATCCAGGACCAGTGGGAGAATCATTGTGATAGAAATGTATTTAAGATTTTTCTTTAGGAGAAATTGCCATTCTGTCCACTAAATAACCATAAACTTGGTCAAGTTACCCAACCCCTCTGGCATGCAGAATCTTTATTTGAAAAAATGAAGGTGCTGGGCAGAAATAGCCTCTAAGATTTCGCTATTATGCTGCTATTAAAGCCCCTTTAAATTGCGATTATGAAAAGACTCTCAATGAACTTGTATTCCGAGCTAACCATCAAAAATCATCTCCTTCTGTTCATCGCAGTGCCAAAATTATAAAACAGCACTTTGGGGAAATTTCCAAACAAACTGTGTCATAATGAACATACCTTTTCTCCCCGCTGTATCAGGCATCTATTCAAATTTAAATTTTTCAAGATGTATCCAACAAAACTGCTTATATCCATCAAAGTACAGTCATCAATAGTATTTTTTCATACTACTGTTGATATATACTTTTTAGGATAGTAAACATCAGGGAGGTTTTGTTGTTGTTGTTTTTTTAAAAATATGAATTGATGTGTACATCTGGTTAAAAGGTGTTTCTCTTGGTTCATCTCTAAGTACTTGACTAACTTCTTAATTCTGAGGGATCAACACTAATTTCCAGTGTTTACCAGCAATCATAGATGACTAGCAGTTAAAAAGCCATCAGCCCTGTCACATTTTTCAAAGAACAGAATCCCTTTCCAGATGGCCCTTCATTTGGCTAATGGACAGCCTAAGGGGATATAAATGTCACCTGTTGTAGCTAGTCAAAAGTATTAATAAAAACACAAAAATAGACCATTCAGCAGTGGCAATGACCCAAAAATGGATTTATGAGTTTCTTCACCGAGGTAATTTGCAATGATCAACATTTTAGCATATTGAAGTTTCCTATTTTTTCTCAGAATTTTCCAAGGCTGTTGCTTTAAAACACAAAAAGATAAATATTAGAAAATATTTAAGTTATTTTCAAAGGGTCAGACATTTTTAAACATTTGCATCCTATAAAACCAATAAAGAGTATTTCTCATGTGAAAGAGATCTGTCACATAAAGAAGCATCCCTATACAGGTATATATTTTTTGAACATCTAGTAAGATATGGGCAATTTTACCTTTTCTAATTCATCTTCCACTAAATTACACCGTACAGTCTATAAGCCAATACAACCCAATTGTGGTTTTTCAATAAGTCATTTTTCTTTTTCCCTTCTCTAACTTTAGAGAAGTGATTCCTTCTACTTGCAACGTGTTATCCACTTGGTAAAATTTTTCTAATCATCGAGTTCCAGATCATAGGTCCTCCTCATGAAAGTTCTATTATTTGTCTCCATATCTCAAGTGACTGACGAGGCCACAGGTGCTCAAGAGTGAAATGCATGGATGATTAACTCATTGTAAAGAGATTTTACTGAAGTCGTCTTTCCAAGTCATCCACTGAGATGACAGTGCAGAAGATGTAGAATCTAACTTAAAGAAGGACAAAATAAAATCATAAATGTATGTGTTAAATTCAATTCCTACTATTTTTCTTTTAATTTGTATGGACAACTTATGTTTCCATTACTACATAATAGAGAAATGTAACAAGGCAATATACATTTTAAAAGTCCACTAGAAATAAAGCAAGCCAAAGCCTGTTAGTCTATTCTACTTTTTTGTTTCTTTGTTTCTTTGTTTCACTCACATTCCATAATTTCCACATTTTATGGCATAAAAATATATTTAAAAATGATGTTTTACATATCCTAAAAAATTAAATTATCTCTGATTTTCTAGCTTTCTACTTTTTGTTCTTAAAAATTTTAGGGTAAATTGAAAGCAAATGTCAACAATATGCATGCATAATATTATTATCTCTACTGCAGCCCTAAGGGACACAGTAAGAGTTCAACAAGTCTCCATAGCTCACTGAGCAAGTCACTAGCAAAGAAGTGAGGTGGTATTTATCTTCCAGGCTTGATTATGATGCC
The DNA here is from genome assembly GCA_008086735.1 of Cheirogaleus medius. Taxonomy (NCBI): domain Eukaryota; kingdom Metazoa; phylum Chordata; class Mammalia; order Primates; family Cheirogaleidae; genus Cheirogaleus; species Cheirogaleus medius. The sequence goes on from VBSM01003159.1 coordinate 983,777, forward strand.
GATGTCCACTCAACCACTTTTAATGACCAACAAAGGGCATAATTTACAGTGGGAGATCATCTCACCAGTAGTTTCACACATAAAGAAAAACTGCAAGATTAGATAGGCAAACAATTAAATTTACTGTGCATCAAAGCTGTGCTTTATGAATATAACGTTTTCTTTTTGATATCTGTCTACAAATGTATAAGAAAGTTTTCAGAAACACTTTTTAAGTATAATTTTAATAATAGAAACTTTGCAGAGAATAAAAAATTCTCTTAAATGAATTAAGATTTCAAATTCTAGCATTACACAGGCAGGAACATGTCTACCAGTTGAAATAGAAAAAAATAGTCTCTATATTGGCAATATATTTTGTTAAATCTTAGAAATGCAATATTCCAAAGTAATTGACCAAGAGCCTTTGCCAAAATCCTATTGCATTCTTAGCAAATTCATTAAAAAGATTTCAAGTAATGATATTTAAGCAATTTTCAAGAAATCTTTATTTGTTTTTGTCCTTGAAGCACACATTAAATAAGAGGTTTTGTGCTGAGGAGTTATATTTTTTCTACTTTTGTCTAAAATAAAACTTAACAACTAAAATCAATCTCTCTCTCTCACACACACACAGACACAAGAAATTAGTGATTAAATTTTTATGTTCTGGAATTATTAGTGGGGATATGAATCACAGCTTCTTATCAGTTCTGGAATCCCTTACAGAAAGGAAACTACCACTAAAAAAATAATATTTAAAGACATGCCCCTAAAGGATGGTGTTTCTAGCTTTAGGAGATTTTATTCCTTACCATTTAAATAAAAAATTATTAATATTAACCCACAAAGTCATATAAAATTTGTTCAGAGCTTAATTTTTTGATTTTATATTTTAGCTTAAAATTAGTAGGGGCATATAGTGTTTGGTATTTTTGAATTCCAGGTAAACAAATTTTCACAATTTGCTCTCTAACAAACCTCTTTTTCTGATCTATTTCTTGCACCAGTTTCAACTTACTGTTTTCCAAATGCCTTTTGACTATAGCTACTATAACTATGATGAACAAACTGGAGGAAAAAATCTCAATCAGAAAGAGATATATATACTTCAGAGTCTGAAAAACAAATAAACAAACAAGGCTAGCTATTATATTTTCCTCAAAAACTTTTAGTAGTTAATCTCTAGAGGATCAGTTAATGGAGTGGATATATTCTTTCTTAATAGAGGGCTTAACCATGAAATTCTCAAGGTAGACTTTGCTTTTAAATAACTATTACGTGTTCTAACTAGTTTATAAAATATAGGTTATTGTAACTTCTAACACAAAGGGCCATATAAGAGTTTAATGAGATAATTCATTTAAAGTATTTAGCACATTATTGGGGGAATAATAAATCCTCAGTGGATGTTAGATAATAATTATATTAATAGTAAGACACACAAGAAATGGTAAACTATTATGTGAATAGCCTGTCTCCTTGTAATGCATTGGAGTTAGAATAAACACTTTAAGCTTTATTTACATGTATAGATGTCTCTTCAGATTGTGAGATACAGAACTTTCTCTTTTTACCTAATGATCAATACTTTAAGGAATTGGCAATATGTTTGTTCTCTGTTGAAAAATGTCTGTTCCTTTCCTTTGGCCACTTTTGAATGGGATTATTTGTTGTTTTTGTTCTTGAGTTCCTTGTATATCATATACATTTGTACAAATAAAAAAAGAAATTGGCAATATAAAATAATTTTTTTACCCATCAATTGTGATCATCAGTTTTTGGAGGAAACAACAACAACAACAAAGGTGATATTTACTTTCCTAACAAGACAAGTATTGCTTTAATAAAGGTACACTTTTTCAAATAAAACAAGAAAGAAAATATAACTATTCCCTTTCATTTTTATTAATACACTGTGGTCTCATTAGATATGTACTATTCTATGTCTTTAAATAATTCAGGGACTAACAAGGGAACATCTGTGTAACAAAACACTACCACTTGAAATTTAAACTCTCATAAATGAGTTAAAACAGCACATTAACTACCATCAATATCATGGGATTAGTCAATTATGAAAATTATCATCTTCATCTAACAAAGTCAAATGGAGATATTACAAGGATGTTGTCCAAGGTCACTGTGAATCACAAGTGAAATTTACAGTCTGCTTTCTAGAATCAAATTCGTTGCTAATTGATGAATTTAGGTGAATAACATAGTAATGACCTAGTGATAGACTTAATTTTCTAAATATGTGGAGAGAAATTTTTACTTCTTTTTTTAAATACTTCTCAAGCGTTTCATCATTTGTTTATTCTCAATATTTTCCCCAACACTGTAAGTTACCTGAGTTCAGGGCACATATTTGCCATAATCATTGCTGTGTCTTCAGCTCCAGCATTAGTACATGGGATACAGTAGGTGCTCAAAAAATATCTGTTCATAGCCAAATCAATCTGGACACATAAAGAAAGATTAAACAGCTGCTTCTGTAACACTAATTTTGCAAATTTTTGAAGGCATATCCTGAAAAATATTTATTGAACACATGCAAATGAAAGTGCTCGGGTATATAAACTATGAAAAAAATATATATATATACATACACACACACACACACACTATGGGGTATATAAACCATGAATTGAAATTTATGCTTTGTCCCCAGGAGTTTACACTATAATAGGTGAAGTAACTAATAAACTATTAACAGGTTATACATACATTATGAGAAGTAAAAGTAAGATTTGAGGACATTAACAAAAAACAATAGTAAATGAAGAAATCAAGATTGGTTCTGGAAGTAAATGGTTTTGTCGGTAGTGATAAAAAAAAATGACTTGTACAGACAAAATTCCCTGAAAGCAAGATCAACATGACATAGCTCCAGACTGAATGTATAAGGTGAGAGAGAGAGGGAAAAAGAGAGAGAGTGAGAGCAAGAGAAAGAGAGAGAATAAAGATAATTATGGTTTTAACAAAAAATGTTGGATAAGAAAAGGAATTCAGAAGGAAAGTTGGTTTGAGTGCAGATGAAAAATGATGCATTTGAGGTACTGTGTTAGTTAAGTACTATTACTTAGCTGATTGTTTCAGTTAAGTACATGTGACAATTTTGCTACTATAATATAAAAAGATTAGGGGAAATGTGAGGAATGTGTAGGTGAAAAGCTAGATAATTGAGATTTATTTTAATGAAGAATGAGCCTTCATATTTGCAACAAACTAAAAGTGATGCTGTTAAAGTTAACGGTACTATTGCCAATTATGTGATAATTTAATAGTAATGTGATCATTTGACCTAAATTTAATTGCAAGTGATAAATCCTAAGTATGTGATAATTTTGCTCCCTTATATTAATATTTAAATTTAGCATGAAATGTAAGTACGTATACCATGAAGTGTGTTTAAGTATTGATACATTGCAAAATTGCAGGATAGTTCCTATTATGAATCAGGTACTGACTGGGGGCCAAGAGGAGTCAGGGGTAAAGTAAAGTTTCCCATTTGAGGGAGAGACAGACACAGATTTAATAAAATGTAACCTAGTATTTTAAGTGCTTCACCAGTTTAAACAAATTATCGAGACTGGTCAGAAAATAGAGTGGTGTTTTTCCTGGGTGGAGGAGAATTCAGAAGCCTTCAGAGAGCGTGCTTTTCCTTGAGATATACCTTAAACAATGACCACAAAAAATAGAAATAAAAAGAAAGAAAGAAGATACTTATTAGTTTTTTTTTTTTTAAATCTCATTGTTCCAAATTTAGGTATATACTAATGTTGTTAGCAAACAGTGATAATTTTTTTCTTTCTAGTATTTATCATTCTAATTATTCTTTGTTTTAATACATCACAAAGGCTAAATAAAGTAATTTTGAATGACAGCAAATGTCCTTGTGTTGAAAATAATTCTAAAGAAATGCCCTTAGCATTTAATCATTCTGTGTATTTGCTGTAGATGTCCAATAAATGATAATTAACAAGTTAAGAAATATTCCCTTTGCTCTAAACTTATGAGTGTGAAAAATCACGAATAGACATTGAATATTAATGTATTTTTTCTGCATCTAGTGAGATGATTGTAAGTTTTTTTCCCTCTTTTAATCTTGTAACAGAATGAATTCTTTTAATAAAGCTCCAAGTATTGTCTCATCCCTTCATTCCTGGAATAAATTCTAATTTTCATTTTATTAATTTAACAAAATCTACTGATATTTGTATTTAATTTATATTTACATCTGAGTGTTTGTGTGCTCATATGCAATGTGTTTGATCTTTATTTCTCTACAATGAACATGGAATTTTTCCATCATTTGATGTTCCGGTTTAAAACACGGATTCTTACAATTTTTACATCTAATAACATCTGGCTCTCATGCCATCTTTGGAGTGTACCCAAATATTTTTAAGTTAATTTTGGTAACATGTATTCTTACATATCTATTAATTTCATTTCACTCATTTAATTTGGATTGTTAAATTTGTTGGCATAAACTTGCACATTTTTCCCAATTACTTTTTTAAAAGCCTCCATTTATGGCTTTATCATGGTAAGATTCCAAAACAAGTTATTCAGACTCATGGACTTGCCCAGCTCTTCAGAACCTCTTGTTGATTCCCTTGACGACACATTCATGGTTCATTCGTTACCGCAATCCATTACTTTGCATCCGAAGGGAGATACTATTTTTTAAAATAAAAGTCAACCCTCTATTTTGAAGTCAAATCCAAATTCTGCATTGTTATGTTTTAAAAAGATGAAATCAGAGTCATTAAAGAAGGTTTGCATTGGAAAATTTTGGTCATTCCCCCAGTCCCTTAAGAAAATATCATATTCTCCCTGCCAATGGCAAGTATGAAAGTAGAGCGTTTTGAGAAGCACAGTGAAAAACAATTTGGATAGAGAGACAGAAAATGTATGTCAGGTTTACTATTGTTTCTCCTTCCCTCAGCCCTGACAGACATTATTAACCAATGAATTCACTAGATATTTAGATATTTCCGGTGTTACTTGTCAGGGATTACTCTCTTGAGCAATGGAAGTCAAGTAAGCTAGTTTTCAAGCTCCTACCATGATCTTGACCATTACATTTACATTGGGTAAGTCACTCACTCACAGTTTTGTCATTTGTAGCAGGAGGCCATTAAAATGTGAAAACAACCCAGGTACCCATCAATATATGAGTGGATTAATAAAAAGTGGTATATGTATACCATGGAGTATACACAGTCACAAAAACAATGGTGATCTAGCGGTTCTTGTACTATCCTGCATGGAGCTGGAGCCCATTCTACTAAGTGAAGTATCACAAGAATGGAAAAACAAGCACCACATGTACTCACCAACAAATTAATTTAACTGATCAACCCTGAAGTGCATATATGGTAGTAACATTCATCAGGTGTCGGGCAGTTGAGAGGGAAGAGGAGGGAATGGGTATATTCACACCTAATATGTGTGGTGCTCACTGTCCAGGGATGGGCATGCTTGTAGCTGTGACTCAGATGGTGCAAAAGCAATATATGTAACCTAAAAGTTTGTTCCCTGGTAATATTCTGAAATAAAATTTATATATGTAAAAAAAAGATTTCATATTGGAATTTGCGGGGTAGTCTCATTGGGCTGTTGTAGGAGGCTACACTAAAGCACTAGAAACATAGAATAAATATATTTATGACATTCAAATAAATATAATTATGACATTCAAAATTACACAAAATCCAACTAAAGAACAACCTTCATACAATTCTACCAGCAGTCTTTCAAGTATTGATGGATTCTTTTTAATTGAGGAAGGAGAGAGAAAAGATATTTCAAGAGCTATAAACAGGAGAAAAAGCTTACGATGACCACAGACTCCATCTAAAATCAAATTTCAAATCAGACAAGATGGGTATAACAAAACAAAACAACCAAACAATGAGATTAAAGTATATAGGCAAAGCTAGGAAGTAAAGCATGGCATTATTCTGTCCTAAAATAGTATAATGTTATGTTAAGCACATTCTCCTTTATTCTAGCTTTTTAATCTGAATAGCTTCCTTTTATTCCTTACATCCCTTGCACGTATTATTATAGGTTCTCCATAATCATAATATTATAGAAATCTATGACAGTTATGATTTTTACCTGGCATTTTAATATAATTTTTCTTATGGTTTTCTTATCCTGGTGGAATTTTTCTAAAATATTTCTGTATATTACTTCATTTTTTTAAACTTTAAAAACTAGAAACAGGGAATAACTACATTGCAATATCTGGGTTAATATAACATGTAAGCACTATATAACTTAACATTAACTATTAAAGAATAATAAAATTCCAGAGGGGAAAAAGAACTCCCTAAAAATAGCTGGGATTTAAAATTATATTTTGCAGCCTGTTAATTTATCATATGGAGTAAAAATAAGCCATAGGTAGGAATGGAAACTCTATCAAATGCCTCTGTGTTGCAGTAAACTTAATTATATACCACTCCATAAAATGACAGTAATATTAGAGAGGAAAAGTAGCAATTTCAGATGTGCAATAACTGCTTTTTACAAGGATAGAAATTACATCAAGCACATATACCTATCCAGTCTAATACTGTTTTCCAGCAAGAGCCTGTGGGATTCACAGTCAAGGGGAGGGAAAGATTTAACTAAGCTGAAATTTGCTTAGTCCAGAAAAGACTTGCCTGTGAAAATCTTTGCATGTAAGTGTGTTCGTTTGCTAATACATAATAAGTACCTAACTTACAAATTCACATTCAATCTTTAAATCTTTATGTATACATGTACATGTAATAGCTTCAATCAAAACCATTATTAATGGATGGATTCTTGACTTTTAAAGGGGCTCTGAAATGCTTTTTACTACATCTGACCTATAGGTACATCACATAAAATGGTTTTATAAGGACTGTGTACTATTATCACTTTAGTAACAGGAATCTTAATGTTTCTGAAGAAGGTTTTATATATAATCATGCCAAAAATCCTTCATTTAAAAATCTGAAAGATTACAAGTGACTTTTAAACTTTTAAATTGGAAAGATTATTATTGAATTTCTGCCTTCTATGAATATTTTCTTTAATTTAAGGGAAATTACTATAATACCTTTCTTGGTATGTTGATACTGAGTTTCTTGTTTATTGGGTTATTAGTGCACCAGTCAAGGCCTTGCATTTTGGCAATACATCTCTGCCTAAAGGCTTCTATAAAGTAGGGTCTTGTCACACAAACCTTGGTTTGAATGATGGCTTTGCCACTTACTATCTGAGTGACCTTAGGGAAATTCTCTAAAATTGAATCTGTTTCCTCATCTATAAAATCGGTGTATTAATGCCACACGTTTTGTAACTATTATCCAGGATAGAAATAATGCATGTGACATTTCTGTTACATTTTAAAGCACACTGTAGGCGGCTAACATAATGATAGCTCTTATTTCTTCTATCATCATGTACGTAGTGTGGTCCACACTACACTGGTGTTCTAATTTCAGTTTTAAGTTTTTCTATTGAACTTGAGCAAATCAACCTCTTTGGGGCATTGATTATATCATTTATTTTCATCAGCTTATTCCAAAGTCTCCAGATTCAATTGAAAATAGCATATGCTGTGATGCTATATATGTCAGATACTTATCACCTCACATAAAAAATAAATGCAAAGAGACATACATAGAGTTGTGTTTCAGGAAATAGAGAAGTACAGTTGTGGCATAAAAATGGCATAGATTATTAAGTAAACACTGTTACCTGGGTCAGGACGTATATTTGTGCCTTTTGGAGAAGAGGGGTTATAGTTAAAAGGAAAGTGAGTGATTAGTGTGCCCTAATTTTGTGCTTTTGGATAAAAGAGAGGCATGAGGGATAATTTAAGAGGGAGAAAATGACAGTCAGCTTTGATGGGACACAATGAGCCTTTTGGCAATTCTGAGAAGTAGACAGTGGTGGATGGGTACAGTCTGAGGCTCGCAGTGTGATTGATAATAGGTTACCATCAGCTGGAGCAACACTTATCTTGCTACTTGTTTGTAATGTTTAAAATTCTTTGTTGAAGTATTAAGGTTTTTGTATATGTAACTAGAGGGGTTAAAAAAGTTCTATGCTTTTTAATTTTTTTTATTTTAGAATATTATGGGGGTACAAACGTTTAGGTTACATATATTGCCTTTGCCGCGCCCGAGTCAGAGCTACAAGCATGTCCATTCCCAGACAGTGGGCACCACACCCATTAGGTGTGAATATACCCATCCCCTCCTCCCCACCTCCCAGCTACCAAACACCTGATGAATGTTACTACCATATGTGTACATAAGGGTTGATCAATTAATACGAATTTGATGGTGAGTACATATGGTGCTTGTTTTTCCATTCTTGTGATATTTCACTTAGTAGAATGGGCTCCAATTCCATCCAGGCTAATTCAAGAGGTGCTATATCACCATCTTTTTTTGTGGCTTAGTACTCCATGGTATACATATACCATGTTTCCCCAAAAATAAGACAGGGTCTTATATTTATTTTTCCTCAAGAAGACACCCTAGGGCTTATTTTCAGGGGATGTGTTCTTTTTTTTAAGTACGGTACAACAATCTACATTTATTCAAATATGGTTAAGTCATCTTCTTCTGGAACATCATCATAACTCTCCAAACCCCGAATTCCATCCTGAATTTCTTGCAACTCTATTTCCTTTAAAACCATTGGCCCCAATCTCTCATTTCGAGCCATAGAGCTCTCATGGGGCAGATAAGAAGGGCTGCTCATCTTCTTTACCGCTCCGTGACGAAATGCATGGGTTGTGCAGATATGCTGTGTAGCCATGCCCATCACTAGGTCTTATTTTCAGGGTAGGGCTTATATTGTGCAAATGCTTAGAAATCCAGCTAGGGCTTATTTTATGGGTAGGTCTTATTTTCGGGGAAACACGGTAGCACATTTTATTAATCCACTCATGTTTTTCTATGCTTTTGTCTCAAGATGTGTTAAGAAGATCTGTTCAGCAAGTTCAGCAAGTTATCTCTGCACAAATATATGTAATGGCTTATACCTAAAACCTTCCTGTTTATAATATCATTACCCTCCTTCCTTTCTTTCTTTCTTCCTACTCACCTGCCTACTCACCTAGACTCCTTCATTCCTTCCCACATACTTACCTGGAGATAGATTGTTCATTTTCTCTTTCAGGAAATATTTATATCTCTCTTTGTCTAAAGCCTATGAATATTAGGGCTAAAGATTACATCCCTGTTTCTTGGTTTTCTCTTAGTATATGTAGTGCAATGATAGAAATTTAGTAAAGAATTGACATATTGGACAATTTGTGAAATAGAATCAGTTTTTTTCCATAAATATGAATATGTGTTTCTTAGAGCTATTCACTTACCTCTTAGATAGGTCATTGGCCACACATCCCATATGGCAGATGTGGTGAAGTTAAAAAAGGAATAATAAACTATTCTTTGAAGTCTGCAAATTATCACAGGTTGCTTCTAGAATGACTTAGATAATTAGGAATTGCCTACTTTGAACTTGGCAATGTACTATGCCCTTTATATATATTTATTAACTCTTAAGTTTAGAGCCACTCTGGAATGGTAGGTGGTACGGTCCATCTTATAGAGAAAAGAAATGAGAATCAAAAAAATCAAGGATTAAGTCTGCACTCAATAGTAAATAAGCAGTAAACTGAGTATTAAAGTTACATAATAGATATAAGTGACTCTATGATAACCTCAGAGCCAGTGGAACCAACTTCTACTACCCTACTTCTGATTTTTCAATAATCACATAAGCGTACTCTCTGTCATATGCACCTATAAGAGTTACTACAAAAATAGAGACAAAACTCGAAACATAATATCAATGTTTTAGTTATCAATTTTTTAAAAAAATGGAAGTTGGAATTTTTACACTTGTAAAATATGAATAGTCAACAGGAAGAGGTTAAAGATATCACGTTCGAGACCTAAGCAGTGCTTTTCAGGTTACAGTAAAGCATCTATCACCAGCTGTGTGAGCTCAGGGGAAAAAAATATGCACAAGCTCATTATTTTTCTCCATTTCTAGCCACTGTCCCTAGTCAGGTACCGCAGCACAGATGGTGTTGTGGTAAAGACACATAACACTGTCAGGAGCTGTAACATATGGCACAAACCTGGCATCCCACGTTCCTGTAAGTTTCAAGGTTAAGATAGAAACTTGTCACTTTTCTGACATTCAATTAACTTCTTTTTTTAAAATATAAAATTCTTATATAGAAGAGTTATTTTTCTTGATGCATTCATTTTCGTGATTCTATGTGTTTATTTTATTAACATGGATCTAATGATATTTCGAATTATTTTAGTATATCTTGTGTTGTGTCATAAGTGTGTTCTTATAAGTTATTCAATTAAAGATTGAATTATACTTAAATGAATTAGAGAAGCTTGGCAAAGGAGTTAATGGATAATGCTTTTGCAAAGTCACAGCTATAATATCTTCTCATACATGTAGTTTTCATAGATAGGGTTTACATGAAGTAAGAATATGCTTACTTTCATCAGTAAATTACAGGTTGTATGGTGGATAGACACATGAGAATGTTCTTTTCTGGAGATTACAAATTACAAAATTTTGTAGGATTATAATATTGTCAAAAACTACATGATGAGAAAATATCCTATTAAGGATGAAAAGGTACGAAACAATAGGCAATAAAAAAAAATTTTGGTCTGCCATAAAGCACCCATAGAAATAAACGTAAAATCATAGGCTCTCCATCCCAGATTTTTACCTTAAAATTAAATGACTTGTTCATGTTCTCTCGCTGTCTTAGTCTTCATCCATATGCCCCTTCATCACAGGGAACAGAACCATCTTCCAGTGAAAAAAACAAATTAAAGAAATTTAGAATATGTATCTGAATGTAGAAGGTATTTAACTCAATGTCCTATATTTAAGGATATTGATTTGTGTGCATTCCTATAAAAGGCTGAATGATTTTTCTCTTTTGGATGTATTTTTAATTTTAATGGATTTTTACTCTTGTACGATTTTGTTACCTCAAATATTTGTGTTCAAAATGGGTCGTAAAGCACTGGAGACAACTGGCAACATCGGCAACGCATTTGGCCCAGGAACTGTTAACGAACTTATAGTGCAGTGGTGGTTTAAGAAGTTTTGCAAAGGAGACGAAACCCTTGATGATGAGGAGCACAGTGGCCACCATCGGAAGTTGACGGTGACCAACTGAAAGCAATCATTGAAGCTGATCCTCTTACAACTACACTAGAAGCTGCCAAAGAACTCAAGGTCGACCATTCTACAGTTATTCGGCATTTGAAGAAAATGGGAAAGGTGAAAAAGCTCAATAAGTGGGTGCTTGAGCTGACCAAAAATCAAAAAAATCATTGTCTTGAAGTGTCGTCTTCTGTTATTGTACACAACAACAACAAACCATTTCTCAATCGGATTTTGACATGTGATGAAAAGTGGATTTTATGTGACAACTGGCAGATGACCAGCTCAGTGGTTGGACTGAGAAGAAGCTCCAAAGCACTTTCCAAAGCCAAACTTCCACCAGAAAAAGGACATGGTCATTATTCGGTGGTCTACTGCTGGTCTGATCCATTATGGCTTTCTGAATCCCTGCGAAATCATTACATCTGAGAATTATGCTCAGCAGATCTGTGAGATGCACTGAAAACTGCAATGCCTGCAGCCGGCATTGGTCAACAGAAAGAGCCCAATTCTTCTCCACGACAATGCCCGACCACATATTGCACAACCAACGCTTCAAAAGTTGAACAAATTGGGCTATGAAGTTTTGCCTCATCTGCCATATTCACCTGACCTCTCGCCAACTGACAACCACTTCTTCAAGCATCTTGATAACGTTTTGCAGAGAAAACGCTTCCACAACCAGCAGGCTGCAGAAAATGCTTACCAAGAGTTCGTTTAATCATAAAGAATGAATTTTTACACTACAGGAATAAACACACTTATTTCTCATTGGCAAAAATGTGTTGATTGTAATGGTTCTTATTTTGATTAATAAAGCTGTGTTTGAACCTAGTTATAATGATTTAAAATCCACAGTCTGAAACCGCAGTTACTTTTGCACCAGCCCAGTAATAATTCATTTACAGAGAATATGTTAGGTGAACTTAATCTTTGTGTGAATGATTTTAGCTAGAGATAATATTTTAAGGTGACAGATATTTTCTCTCAAGATTTTGAAGGCATTTCTTGTATCTTTTTTTTATTGATAGGGACATTTTCTTTTGGTTTAATTTTTATTTTGCTAGTTAATGCGATTTGCTTCTGGATTTTAAAATCTTCAGTTTAACATTGATGTGTGTAGTTTCTTGATCATGTGTTTAGTTGGGTATTTATTTATTTATTCTGTTTAGTACTTGGAATGTCTTCTGAATCAGAATATCCATGCCCTTCATTGATTCTGAAAAAAATTATCATTTTTCATTTTTTTAATTTCATTTTTTCATAATTATCATTATCATTTTTTTCTTTTCAAATATGACTTCCACTCTTCTGAAACACTTATTAGATATATATATATATTGGCTTTCCTTATTCTGTGGTTTATATTTCTTTAATTTTGTCATATTCATATATTTTTGCATTTTTTGTGCTATGTTCTGAGTAAATTCCTCAATAACATTTTCAAATTCAGTAAGTTTCTCCCCAACAGTATCAACTGTGTCTTGAGTCTAGTCTGTTTACTGAGATTTCTTTTTTTTAATTTTAGTGACTGCATATTTTTTTATTAAGAATCCTCATGGGTTGCTTCCCTATTCACCTGCTTTCATTATCTCTGTTTCATGTTTAGAAAATGGATATGATTGTCATTTGTCCATCTGAGCATTGTAAACTGTTATTCTGGTGTTTTACAGTCTTAATCCATATCAACATTTCAACTTAGGTGAATTTAGGTTCTGGTTAGTGATTTTGAGAACTAATTTTGTTAACATAATATTTCTTTATCCATTTTGGAACTTGTGTTGTCTAGGCTAGTTTTGGGGAACTAGGCTAGTTTTGAGTGAGACGTTTTTAGTTGGTTTGTTTGTTTCTCTATACCTATGCTGCACCTTTTAAATTAAACAGTTTGTTGGCTGCCTCCAAATTGACTTTCAGGGCTTGTTCAAGCACCAGGTCTTAGAGTAAAAGTTTGCCACTCTGACTCACAGACAATTAACAGAGATGGCAACCAAGCAAGTAGGGAACTTGATTCATTTCTCATCAATGAAGATGTGTCCTTCTGTTTTCATAATTCCACAGCTATTGCTCTAGAGAGCAGATTTTTTTTTTAGCATCCTCTTATGCACAGCAAGAGCCTCAGGCACTCAATCTTTGCTTTAAGTGGTAGGTCTGGCTCTATAAATCCATCCAAAGGAGTACTTTTAATCACAATGGCCCCCAAAGAAACTGACCTCTTGTCACTGCCTGCTTTGGGGCTTTAATCCCAGAAGGCAGGAGGATGTAGTCCTTTTCTTCATCTTATATTTATGACTCACGAAAATATCTGTCCAGCTTGTAAGGCCAGCTCTATCTTTGAAGTTGTCTCTTTTTCTATATTTTATCTGTAATTGCTTTGTGATTTGGGCAGGGGTTGCATCAGAGAGTGATTTTACGGTCTTCTTGATAAGAAGAGACATCATTTCATCCTCTGTGCTTGCTTTTGTTTATGATCATGGAGGCTTACTACTATATTTATTTCAGGATAATAACAAAAAGAACAAAATTAGATTTAGAACATAGATTTAGAACACAATAGTGCTATTGGTATGTCAAATACATATACACTATACAGTCGATTATATTGAAAAAAGCAATGGGGAAACGGTCCTCCTGGTATATTCAAGTTTGCATAAGCAAACTGAACTCAAAAAGATCAATCTGCGGTCTGGCAATCATTTAAAGGGTCACATTCTAAGTGATGATTTAATTTCAATGAAACAGTACTGTCTATAATAAGAAAGTAGTATTGTTGATCTGCATGCTATTGGTATTATTGTTTTGGTTGTATTTACTTTGTAAAGGTTTTGATTACGTAAGTGCAAAAGAGTCCTACACATATAGACTTTAACTTTATCCTGTATATGCTCTTAACTAGCCAATATCTTAAACACAGTGTGAGTGTATACTAGATGTTTTTCCTTTTAAAGGAAAAATCTCAACTTTGAGTAAAGCTAGATTATGTAATCTAATTCTCTCTAATTATAATTATGTGAGGAAGACTCAACATTGGTTTTGTTTCCCACGTCCCCATGAAGAAATTGAGGCAAATGTTAAGTGATTGTTTCAAGGTCAAATAGCTAGTAAGGGCTAGGCCAAAATAGAAATCTGTTTCCAGAACTCTTGCATTTAATGACTGAGACGTGTGCACAGATGCAATTGGGTGACAGAGAAAAGAGAGACCCATTTGTACCAATAACATGGAAGAGATGACTTTGTTTCAGGTAGTAGATTTCTTTCATAAAAACTCTAGGATTCGCCCAGCTCACATCTTTTCTCCGAAGTTTATGTTGGATTTAATAATAGACTGAACCTGGGCCCACTGCACAAAATAAAAAAAAACTGAGCGAGAGGAAAAGGTAAATCAAATGATGTAAAGAAGATATTACAACATATAGAATATAATTAGACATAACAAGTCACTCAAAATACCTACTATGCCTAAAACATAGAAATGATAAATACTAGAGGTGGTAGACACCCTGACCTGATCATAACACATTGTATGCATGTAACAAAATATCACATGTACCCCATAAATATGTAAAATAATATGTATCAATAAAAATTTAATGGACACACACAAAACATACATAGTATGATTGTCCATAAAGTTGTCTACATATATGATTCTCCACTTCTAGGACTAAGTATTTTCAGGTTCAGAGAAATTTGCAACATTTCTTTATTTTTACAGATTTATGGAATACGAGTGAAGTTTCGTTACATGGATATATTGTGTAGTGGTGAAGTCTGGGCTTTTTGAGTATCCATCACCTGAATAGTGTACATTGTACCCAGTAGGTAATTTTCATCCCTTACCTCCCTCATCCTCCTACCTTTTGAAATCTCCAATGTTTATTATTCCATTTCTAAGAGTTACTTTAGCATTAGGAAAACATTATAAGTGTGACTTTGCATGTGTGTGTTTTAAAATGGATTAAGCAAAAAGGAGAGTGATATTCATGTTTTCTGAAATTAGATATTTATAAGACTACTGTAAAAAATGTATGATGATGGCAATATTGTTTGAGGAGGCCAGGCATGGTGGCTCACACCTATAATTCTAGCACTCTGGGAGGCTGAGGCAGGGGAATTGCTTGAACTCAGGAGTTTGAGATCAGCCTGAGCAAGAGCAAGACTCAGTCTTCAAAAAATAGAAAAATTAGCCGTGCAACCTGGCATGAGCCTGTAGTCCTGGTTACTTGGGAGGCTGAGGCAAGAGGATCACTTGAGCCCAGGAGTTTGAAGTTGCAGTGAGCTAGGCTGACACCACGGCACTCTACCCACAGCAACAGAGCGAGACTGTGTCTCAAAAACAAAATAAAACAAATCAGATATAAAAATGAATAGTAATGAAAAGCAGATGGGCAGCACATGTCTAACTTTCAAAATATGTCAGTCATAGAGGCAGTGTGCTATTGATGCTTGCCAGATTTAGCAAATAAAATACAAGATACTAAGTTCAAATCAGTTAAATTGAATTTCAGAAAAACAATGAAAAAAAATACGTGCATGACATATTTATTCTAAAAAATTTAATCATTGTGTTTCTGAAATTGAAATTTAACTGAATATCCTGTTTTTTATCTGGTAACCATGACTACTGAGGAGTGTGTGTGTGGCGGGTGTGGAGTGGTCCATTATCTCCAGGGATTTGTGGAAGGTAGAGAAAGTTGGAGTCATCATAGACATAGTTTAAAATACATTCAGCCATTACCAGTAAGTCAAAGTTAAAAATAGTTTCCCTATCCCTTTAAGACTTTTTAAGTAAAAATTATACTGCTTGGATATCTAAACCATCTCTGCCAGATTGCCTTTTGAATTCAGAAATGAGGCAAAATCTTCAGTGTTCTCCTTTTCTGTTTCTGTTTGTTTGTTGTCTGGAAGGGGGTAGGAAATATGGGGACCAAAGCCAAGAAATACTCATGATATAAAAAATATGATTGACAAACAAAGAATAAATAGTTCCAAGGCAAGTCTTCTACTGACAATATATTCGGTTCAGTCATCTATATAATTCATTTCTAAATTACTTTATGATGTTCACTAATATTGAGAAAATCTCCCCTTCAAAAAAGCCCCTAATACAATGTAAGAAAAGTATTAAGGATCAATTTTATTTGGCATATTAATTTCAATCTTTCAGAAAATGTTCATTAAAAATGTTCAGAAAAGATAATTCTGGTTAACCCTGAATTAAAAGCAATAAATCAACCACAGCATATTTCCTGATAATTCTAGTTTTATATTTGCTGGTAGCAAGGCTCAAAGAGACTTTGGCAGAGCATCAATATCATCCACAACACAAACTCTAAAACAGAAGTTCTTTATGCTATTTTACAATATCGTTTGTGAGTGTAAGAATCAGTGACCGGTTGGTCCGAGTGCAGTGGTGTTTACAACTAATTGATCACAGCCAGATACAGATTCCTTTGTTCCTTCTCCACTCCCACTGCTTCACTTGACCAGCAAAAAAGGAAAAAAAAGAGAGTCAGTGACCAAGCATGGCAAACCTTAAATATGCAACAAGGGAAAGTAACCTCTCTTGTTAACTTGGCAGTCAGTTAATTCTCTTATACAATATTTGTTTTAGTAGCCCTTTCATTTAAGACTTTTCAAATACATACACACACACACACACACACATACATACACACACACACTTGATTTTAGGAGAATCAGAAATAAACTTCTGTTGTTTTTCCTAAATATTTAACATTAGTAGTATATAAATACTGGAAACAACTTCATGAGTATTTAATACATGCCAATTTTTTGCTAAGTGCTATAAATATACTCACTCAATTTATTCCAGATAAGGTAGATAGCCTTATAATTTCATTTTTAACAATGAAGAGAGAGAATCAGAAACTTTGAGTAACTGTCTCTGTGATGTCCAAATCTATGCTCTCAATTCATATTGATACACATGAGGAGAAACTTGTATAACAATTAGAATATATTCATGAGCATGTCTGTATTTTCTCTTAAATGATGTACCTCTGCTCCACAGAGTTTGCAAGCAATCCTTTGGTATGCAAATGTATACTTGATATCCTCTGAATATCCCACTTGCATCTTAAATTAAGTGTCCAAATCAAACTTCTTTTCCTAAATATATTCTCTCATTTCTCTGGTCTCAGTTAATGACATGGATACCTGAATCAGTGAGTTGATTAGAGAATTTTGAAGCTATTGGTGTTATTCCTCATATATCCTCAGTCACTAAACTTTATCAATCCCACCACTTATATCTCCTGCTCCAGCTATGCCTGCGTGTTCACTGGGGCATCATTTGTCCCATGGCTTCTGTTTCTTCTGCTTGGAATCATATCCCATTTCCTTTTTACTAGACAGAAATTATATGTCACTTTCATGCCAATCACCTAACACAGTCGCTATCACATTGTATATTCACATTCATAGGAATAGTTATCATTTATTGCATGTAGTGGGCAATGGGCTGAGCATTTTGCATGACCCAGCTATTTTAATCTTCACAACAACCCTAATCATGATAGAGCTCAGTCCCAGAGAGGTCTGAAAACTTACCTAAAGTCAAGTAGGAAACGAGTCTTGTTGATTAAATGGATAACTGAATAAACGCTTGGCTGCTGTTGCTTTAATTCCATTTCACCTGTTTCTATGACTATGAATTTCTTTGGATGTGCGATTTCTAAAATGTAGTCCAGGCCCTGTGAACTATTTTTTGTTGTTGTTAGTTTTGTTTTATTTTTAATAGGATTGTAATTACCTATTAAATCCACTGTGCCCTGACAAAGGAAATGCTTCATCGTGCCAGGGATCATGGATATCATATTCACGATGCCCAGCATTGTACACAATGTCCAGCATATACTATGTTCTCAGTAATACATGTTAAATTAACAAATGTCCTACCCTATTTTAGAAGGAGTTTTTAATCAACCCTGATGGTTGTAGATCATTAGGCACATTATTCTCTAATATAATGCTTCACTTTACTTTAGACATCCTGTGTGCCACTTTCTTGATTTTGTTATACCTGCATATTCTGGTTTTATTATTTAATTCACATTTCTTTTAAAATCGATTATTTTTATCTCTACTTCATATGTTTACAAAGGACACTGTGTCGCCATTGCAGATGGAATACCTGAACATAAATACAGTAAAAATACACACCAAAAAAACTAGTGTTATTAAAATCCAACTAAACATTGTCATCTGCTATGCTTAAGGCTTTTCTATTTCTCTTAAAGAGGAAGATTACCAACAATTACAGTGACTAGCACTAACTAAATTATAACTTTTGCCTTGACTTCCTCAGGATTAAAAAAGCACTGAAAACAGACTCATCTTTTTCCTCTCCGTGATTCTATTTAGCTTAATGTCATGACTGTCATGCCCCTAAAATTATTTTGAATGCTATACTAGATGGGCTTGTAAAATGGTTAGCCTAGTGCCTGGCACATCTCATGCATTCAAAAAAATATTAGGTTTTTTATAAATATTCCACATTTTGAGGAAAACAGCAGTAAATGAAACTACCTTGCTTCTAAGGAATGGGATCAAGTTAAACCCCAGTCCTTGAAGTTGTAGTTCGTTGAGACTGTCAAACTTTGTAAAGTATTTCCTGTACACTACCATGCATGTTAATATTTATAAGATTTGTCACAAAGAAAAGCACTGGAAATTTTTGGAAAGTATTAAAGTAAATTGAAAAAAGTGTCAGAAGGGGGACCACATTGAGTTTGATTCACTAAGGCAGAAGCTACTGGATCAGTGACCACCTTCAATAGACTCAGAGCTAAGCTTGTCTCAAGATGTCACACTATTAAGCAAAGAGCAATGGGGTGTAACAATTTCTGGAAACTAAAAGGAAAGAAAAGAAATTGGACTTCTGGCAACTTTCTCACAGTTATTCAAGACATGGACATTCTTAATACTTGAAAGACAATAGTGATTAAAAGTTTGTTGCTTGATGCAATCACTGCTGCTGAAAAATTAATTTCATTTATATTTAATATTTACTAATAATATGGTCATTACAAATATACAGTAAATCCATTCCTTATATAAACAAAAAATAAAATTGCCACATATTTCATAGTAACAAAGTCATTACACCTTCTACATTTTATTAAATTTACTGCTTTAAAAACTAAAAGGTCGGAGGTATCAGGACATCCCTCTCCCCAATATTCTCTGTGAATCCCATTCCCAGATAGGGAAAAAATTAAGCACAAGTATATGTGAATTCATAAAAACTACCTTTTCATGTGACTAAAAGATGAATATGTAACCTCAGTTTGGTGAATTGACACCATCCATAGAAAATATGCTGCTAGAACACTCTAGAGTGTGTAGTTGAAGTTGATATTTGCAAAAGAAACTTGGAAATGAACTTTACTATACTCAATAATGAAGGAGTGAGAATGATTGGAAATCCACTAGTTGACCCAATACAACCTATTTATCAAATTCCTGTTTAAACTGTGCTGCTCATTCAACATATAAACACCCTTACAGAGCCCCTGGTAATCATCTATTTTATTTCTCTATGAATTTGACTACTCTAGGTATCTTATGTAAGTGGAATCATATAATATTTGTTTTTTTGTGATTGAGTTGTCTTACTTTGCATAATGTTTTCCAGGTTCACCTATGCCATAGCATGTATCAGAATTTTCTTCCCTTTTAATAAAAGGCCCAATAATAGTACCACATTTTGTTTATGTATTCATTTGTTGATGTACATTCAGAGTGCTTCTACTTTGGGGCTATTGTGGATAATACTGCTATGAACATGGGTGTACAAATATCTGTTCAAGCCTTTGCTTTCAGTTTGTGTGTGTATGTGTGTGTGTGTATACCCTGAAGTGCAGTTGCTGGATCATATGGTAATTCTATATTTAATTTTTGGAGGAACTGTTATAGCATATTTTTTATATAAAGGAATCCATAGTCTTTTTGGTCTTTTTTCCCTTTCACACTATGTATGCACACAAACACACATGCACACACAAACACACCCTTCCTCTCCTCTTTATTCAGATTGGCTTTAGCAAGGGAGAGTCATTATGAAGCCCATTAATCTTCATTTTTCACAGCAAGATTCGTTTTATAGGACTGAAAGATGCAGAAATGGAACCACATAGCACTTTGTCAGCAGCTAGGATTTCTGAATGTGATGCCGAGTGAAAATTAAACACAAGAGACCAGACAGCAGCTCTAATAACTCAGTAATTTCTAAATAAATAGACTGAGATTGATGGAACTGAAAACAGTTTTCTCTAACAAGGGAAAGCGTGCAGAGTAGTAATATTTGCCTCAAATATACTTTGCATAAGGGATTAGAATTCCTGAAAGCCTCTCATTTCCCCATCAGAGAATTTGTTTCTTCTATCAGTCAAATGGTGGTTAATTATCATATTTCAAGGAGCAGCTCATTAATTCATTAACTAAAAATAACTGGATATTTATGTAGGAAGATAACACATAATAACAGATAACTCGAACAGTGCTGCCAATGTAAATTGTCTTCTAATTTCATGAAAGTTTCAAGAGGTGGCTCCATGCTGAAAGTTTATGCCAGTTGTTAATCTCCACTTCAAGAATTTAAGAAATTTTGAATTTTGGAACAAAATAAATTTGAAACTACATCCTCAGGAGAAATCCTTTTCTCTGTGTTTAATCAATTTTGTTTGGCTGTTAGGTGTTGGCAACGAAAGGTACAATCAAGGGAATAAAAGGCTGGCAAAGAAAGAAAGAAAGAACTGTATTAAAATGCCAGCTAGGTCAAGGATCTTAAAAAAGGGAATGAGGAAAAGGAAAAGCACTGATAGAACAGGGAACCTTGTCTCTCCTCTCTCCAATTCTAAAATATGTCCCCATTTTCAGAAAAAAAAAGTTGTAATACACATGTATTGAGCATACCATTTAAAAAGCTGCTATTACCAAGTTAACTCTTCTATGCTTCAGATATCAATGATTGTAAATGATTTTAAATTGTCTTATTGTAAAATATTTACCAAAGACTATACATAATATATCATATTTGTGATAAATTAAAGAATAGTGATTAAATAAACACGAGTATCTACTACTCAACCAAAAAATAGACAATTTCGATTTAGAAAAAACTTGATTTATACTTCAAATTTTATGACAGATGTTACTGGCATGCATTTCTAGCACAGATAACAATTTCAATTAATGTATTTTATTTATGTATAAGAAACATGATCGTACGGAAAGGGAGATTTTTAAAGGAGGGGGTTAAAACTTAATTTGCATAGCAATTTACATAATCCTAAAATGTTACTTACCCCTATAACATTTACCCCTAAAATGTTACTTACTCCTTGTGCCTCTCAAGAAATTGTCATGCACTGCAAAGATCTGTTACCACTTATATATATATATATGTGTGTATATATATATATATATATATATATATATTTCTTTGTTTCTTTCTTTCTTTTGAGAGAGAGAGAGAGAGAGAGTCTCATTCTGCTGCCCTGGCTAGAGTGCCATGGTGTCAACCTAGCTCACAGCAACCTCAAACTCCTGGGCTCAAGTGATCCTTCTACCTCAGCCTCCCCAGTAGCTGGGACTACAGGCATGTGCTACCATGCCCGGCTAATTTTTTCTATTTTTGGTAGAGACGGGGGTCTCGCTCTTGCTCAGGCTGGTCTCGAACTCCTGAACTCAAACGATCCACCCGCCTCGGCCTCCCAGAGTGCTAGGGTTACAGGCATGAGCCACTGCTCCCAGCCTGTTACCAGTTATATATCTGTCTGGAGAATCTAGTTAAATTAAAAGTATCCTTTTCATATCTCTGTAACTTTAACAGAGATAAAGATTTGCAAAATACAGGCGTTATTATTGAGATTTGACCATATGTCAGAGTAAAACTAACTTTGGGTTAGAACTTTTCAGTTTTCACTGCTATCCACTAGTCACAGGAAGTTGGGACATGTGTTTTCTAATCTATGAGCATCCACATAGGGTGTTTCCTCTACTTGGAACATTCTTTCTTACTGTTTTCCCAGCCTTTTCCTTTTTCTTTCAACTTAGTTATCACTTCCTTCAGGAAGCCTTCCCTGATTCTGTAAGTACAAAACATGTTGATGTTCCTCTGTCCTGGTAACATTTCTTGTGCTCCATGCTCATTAACTATCAGTACAATATCACACTGTATTACAATTGTCCATTAATCTATTGCGTTTTTCCTCACCAGATAGCTGAGCAATGGCAGAAATTCTGTATTGCAAGTTACGGCCCAATAACCTAATATGGTGCTTGCCTCATAGTTGACATTTACCATGCAGTGTCACTAATCTTCTCTGAACACAAACACCCATTCTGTATCTGTGCGCAGAATTACCTAAATTTGTCATTTAGAAAACTTAATCTATGTTTCTCAGTTTTTAAAGCATAGCTGCTGAGTCTAGATGCACAGATAGACACATTTGAGGTTTATGTTGCCTCACTATTCTAAGTATAGTCTTCTTGGATGGATGGATTTAGTCTAGATCAGTGTTTCTCAAAATTCAATGTGTATAAAAATATCATGGGGAACCTGTTAAAATCGAGATTCTGATTCAGTAGGTCTGGGATGATGCCTGAAATTTTATATTCCTAACAAGCTCCCAAGTGTTACAATGCTTCTGCTCCATGGCCCACATTCTGAATATTATCATTTTACATAAAAAACCATTTGACATTTCATCATCTATAGTCATTTCCTTGAGATAAAGAGATGAAGAAATGGCCAAAAAGCAGAAGGAGGAGGAGAAAGAAAAGAGCAAGAAGAGGAAGAAAAGCCATCCAATTAACCCCCGAAAAGGGCAGCTGCTGTCTTTTTGTATCTTTGTAAAACCTTTGCATGTAGGAGAAAGAAAGGCATTCGAACAAAACTACAAAATCTTAAGCTAAGGCATCTACCAAAATATGCCTTTGATAAATATTGAGGATTTAGTAATAAAGTGATCAAGTGACATACCTTCTTTAGAGCACTGGATATTAATATAATGGAAAACTGCTATGTTAAATGATAAATTTTAAAATAAGAAGAATGGAAACTGATGATAATAAAGAGAACGAATTCAGCTGGAAAAAGCAGTTTTCAGAAGAAAAACTAAAAATCAATTCACTGAAGTTGTAAAAAATAAGAGAGCTTGATGCACTATGAAGAGGAATGAGAAAAAATATTTCATAGCAAAACAATGGAGAAGAAAATCAGGGACTATAGCTACAGAGACAGACATCTGAATTCATTCATTCAATGTATATTAAAGAATTATTATAGGACAGTCATTTTAGTAGGTTTATGGGATAGAATGTTGAATACACATTAAGGGAAATACAGTTTCTTTGGGTAGACATACATGCAAGTGAAAAATTGTAATAAATTTATGCTATAAAAGATATACGAAACAGGCATTTTAGAATTTGGCTGGCTGGGGACATACATGGGGAAGGTTACAAGGAGAAAACATTTGAGCTAAGCATTGAAGGAAAAAAAGTGCTCCATTCTGTGCTCTTTCCTACCTCCACCAAGAGAAGAGGGAACATTCCAGGCAAGGGAAATTACTTGAGAAGATAAACAAACTGAACCATATAACTAACTTGGATTGGGGTCAATTGTTATTACTAAGGAAGGAAGACAACTGTATGTGATTATACTAGTGTGTGCATATGGGCTGGGTGAAGAAAGAGGAGAGGGAGTGAAAGAGAAAGAGAAGAGAATATATATGAAATTTGATTTGGGGGAAGAAGTGAAGACACTTTTTTGTTTGTTGGTTAAGAAAAGGATTTTTTATACTTAGAGCTGTTTGGGATAATGTTTGAAAAAGAGGAATACTAATAGTGAAAATAGACAAAACAGAGAAAAGAATAATAAGGAAAACATAATTTGATATACCATTTTCAGATATGAACATTTTATAATCTATGCAAATTAAACATTCAGAAGGAGAAAGCAAGGAAAGTTGAAAAATATTAATATCTTAACACTACAGAGATTTTGGCATAAAATATTTCCTTTTCCGAGATGCAAATCAGAAGACAAATCATAAAGTGAAATTATGTTATATTGTTTATGTTTCTTCTTTGAATTAAATAATAATAAGTTATAACTAGAAATGTATCAACATATGTATGCATGTGTAATTTTTATTAAAACATTCCTTAAACAGCCCAAAACATGCTTTATGATAAGTCTGAATGGTAATAATGGTAGAATAAAATTTTGATTTGATTTCTAAGTAATTATATAGTAAATTAAGAAGACCAATCATTTTTAAATGAATTTTCAAATAACAACAGGATAAAAGAAAAGGTAGATACATGCAAAACAACAATTTTACCGCATACAGTTATATCTTGTCTGTGTTCATCTATCAGCCAACACATTGCAATACATGACATATAAAAGGGGAATTGTCTGGCTGTGCCACCGACTTGCAAATAGCATCACAGGCATAGGGAATTCCATGGAAAACCAAAGAAGATGAACATTCACATCGCCTTTTATTAGACATAAAGCCTGATATATGAGTGAGAAGACCTTCAGGTTTGGTCTTGTTTTTCTATAGGAGAAATAGCAGGAAAAGGAGAGCTCAGTAATTTTACATCCAAGAAATACTTACAAATGGATAGTGTTAATTTTTCCTTATATTATTGTTTACAAAACCAGTACAATAAGTAATGGAAGGATATCAACTTTATCATTATCGATGCCATCTTCCTGAAAATAACTAGCAATTTTTCAGTAGAGTAAAAAGTCATCTTCCCTGAAAGGATTTATACATAAAGTTTTTTTCCTGTAGGTAAGTATTATCAGCCTTTCAGTCCTGGGCACTGGCATTTCATAAGAGGATAAACTCCTATAGTACTTTATAATTTGAAACTTGCATAAAACCAGATAAATATTGACAATAGAGAGATTTCTGTTCACCTGGCAATGGGTCACTGGTTACTGTTTTTAATAACACAATTTGCAATTTGAAATTATGTGATTCTTGACATACTTCATATAATTTTGGATTTTGCATATAAAATGTTTTTCATATAATAATATTTTATATTATTTTAAATTAATGTAATTCAAATTAATATGTACACATTTAAAAGACACATTTGAAGATTTTGCTACCAAATATTTTATCCACAAAACTTGACCTAGTTTAACACTTCAAGCTGATGTGATTATATTGTTATCTATTTGTTGAACCTCTTGAGTTTCTCCAAGAAATTAATGAAATGCTTCTATGAGGATAGTAATAAAACTCTGACCTTAAAATTATACTTGTAGATCAAATTTTTATTAGAATTGTTACTTGTCCTCTCTTATAATGCAATTAGTAAGATTAACGACTTTTAAATTTTATTTTATTAGCTGAATGAACCACCATGTGTGGTTCTTACACATGGTGTTACCATAGTTATTTTATAATTTTGCAGTACTTATTATTAAGAGCTATTGCTAAACAGAAAGGTGACATTATAGGTCTATTTAGCACAGTTGATAATTAAGAATATTTGAAAACTGCTAAAAACATATGTTCCCATAAAGAGAAACATTTGTTTAATAATCTTTTCATTTTTATAGAAAAAAATGTTATATTTCTTACTAAAAACTTCAGAGCTTTGTACCATTGTCAAAGACAATACCATCTCAGCTTTTAAAAATAAGGGATAGATAAAAGATAAATGACCAAATAATCCTAACAGAAGAAACAATGTATGTCTTTTATGAAGGTTATTTTTGCAATACTCTTCAGAGGTGCTGTAGTCCCCAACCCCAGGGCCACAGACCAGTATGGGTAGCAGTTCCTGGCCTGTAAGGAACCAGATCACACAGCAGGGGGTGAGCAGCGGGCTCAGGGAAGATACATCTGTATTTACAGCCACTTCCCATCTCTTACATCACCGCCTGAGCACCACCTCCCCACCTTCCATGGAAAACTTGTCTTCCATGAAACTGGTCCCTGGTACCAAAAAGGTTGGGGACCACTGCTTTATAATATAAGTCGGATTTTACTTTTTTTGATTCAATAATGAGAAAATTCTAGCCTTAAGCAGTAGCATATAGAAAATATATGTTTACAGTTACTATATAACTGATGGACTAAATTAGGTTTCACTATAAGGGAATCTTTTATGGATGGAATGACTTAGGGGTTTCTTCCTGTAAAATAGTACTTTTTAAATACAAGGCAATAGTAAACCAGTACTTTGCACAATATTATCACTAAGAATGATAGTAGTATTATGGATTTGTATAATGAGCTCTTTAGAATAGATGACTGCTGTCCTCATTTATTTCATCTGAGAAATCCAAGCTGTTATTACCGATATTAAATCTAATCATACTATGTCCTAAAACATTATTTGAATTCATTGATGTGAAGGCAAATGATCATAAAATGTTCTCTTAAGTACATTACAGAGGAAACAAACACCCTAACTATTATTTCTGACAGAGGACAGAGTTTTAAAATGCTAGGAAATGATAGCCCAGCTTGGGCTTACAGAATTAATGAAAAACAAATGTTCTAGGTGACGTGGAAGCATGACATTCTCTCTGTGGGATGACCTTCATTCTTCCTCAGTTAGCTAATGAGGGTTTCTTTGTTATCTTTCTTGCTGAAGGACCTCAGGGCCTTGTATCATTATTGAGTGAACACAATGTCACCTCAGCTGGCAGAAATGTTTCGTCTCTTGTCAGGAAGAGTAGTTTCCTTATGTCATCTGGAGAAAGCACCACACAGGGACTGGCAATTGAGACCAGACATTTCAATCAGTACAATCAACCCAGTGGAAATCTTTAACCTGCTGGAGTTGTTCAGATCAGAATATTTAAACCCTGTCGTGTCTCTCTTGAAAGTTAGGATGTTTGTTATGGATGAAGAAAAAGTCACATTAATCTCTAGTCAGGATATTTCTTATCTGGTAGTCAATGTTATTTGGCTGTGAGGACATTTAATTTTTTATAATATTGTGCACAGATATAGAGTCCTTGGGTATTTTTGATCCTAAAATTACATTGATACAACCTCTCTAACCCAAATTCCCATATTAATACCACTGATAGGCACAAAAACAGAGAAGAGATAGATCTAGTAACAGCCTACCAATTGAGATACTAATATAGCATTTTCCTTGTAATCCTCAATTTATTTTAATAACATCAGCAAAGCCTTGGGGAAAACTAATGCTATTAGTATTGTGAAAGTATGGACACTTAGAAGATGCTTTGTAAAATAACAAGCATAACTTCTTTCAGCATGTCTTTTGGGAGGTAGGTTTTCAGAGAGCTTAAACATCAGCTCTGACTCTTTGCTTTGAAATGCATTTGAATGTGAATGTTAAATCATATAACTGTAGTATTTTCTCTAGCCTCCTGAATGCTATCCAGGGGTTTGTCAATGTAAAGAAGTAAGAAAAAGAAAGTAAAACAATAATAGCAACAAACTTATGTTTTTTGATGATTAATGACATCAGTGGTTAACTCGTAAAGTTATACAAGTTTGTAAGTAAGAAACAGTTCCTTGTGCATTTATTTATTTAAAACTAAATTTGAAGAGGTTTTTAGCCAAGGAGTTCCATGATGTATCTCACAAACACTTGGCTTCAGGTTGCTAGGGTAGCAGATCTGACTATAACAACAACATTTAGCCTGTAAACTTGGGCAACAGAAAAACTTTCTTATCCTTAGTTACCTCCTTCATGGACGTGGAGATAGAAATGTGCTACAGGTCCTAAAGGTTGATTAAGTGATGTACAGTATAAGAAACTGCTTTGAAAACTGGATTTGCAGTCTACCCTCATTATCAATATGTTGTAATCAGTGTATATAAATAATATTACTTACCTGGATGATTCCATGCAATGGAATAAGTTGACAATTTGGCCAAGCCATGGAGAATTTATAGCTCCTGTATATTATTGTCCTAAGTGGCTAATTAACTAATTATAGTAACCATATTTCTAGAACCAGTAAACTTGATGGTTTAACATCTGCCTTCTGTGCATATGCCAGACACACCCTGGTATGGACAATCCCATAATATGCCTCAGTCACCTTGCCCAAGCCTCCTACCCCCCTGTGCTCCTCATCCCAGGAGTCCTCCTCCTAGGGGTGCACTTTTAAAATACGAACCAAGCAATCCAGAATCCACAATCCCAACCACCTCCCTTTCTGGCTCTCACAATCAGCTGAATATCCAAGTCACTGCAGGGCCAGGTACCAGACAACCAGGGACAGCCCCTATGGCCCAGTGTGTGCTGAAACTATTCCAACTAGCCAATCCTAATCCTGTTTACCCTGGGTCTTCCATTCCTCCCCACAGAAACCACAATTAAGGTTCTTGCCCACAGTTTCTCTCTTTCCCTCTGCCTCATTACCAATCCTGCTGCTTCCCCAAGTGACCCTCCATGGTGTAGCATGTCCCCTCTTCTTGGGAATGGTTAGTAATAAACTATCTTTTCAAATGCAATTGTCTTCTGATCTTCTGGCTTCTGGTATAGTACCTCAGGTTTTCTATAACTACCCCATGTTTTAAATTACTAGGATATTTTTATACCTAAGTATGATTAAAATTAATTTAATATATTACAACACATAAAAACTAATTATTTAAATAACCTGCCATTTACCATAGCCAGATAGTGTAACAAAAGAACTGAGAGGAATATTTTGACAAAGATCTATCAATAGATATATTTTTTATTTAGGCTGTCATTGAATGGACTATATGCACATTATTTGAGCCACTCATTAAAAATATTTACGGGTATAGGTAGTAGTAAGTTTTACTTTATTTTCACTTACTCAACATTCATTCAAGAAATATTCATGGTGGAAGGCATCGTTCTGGGCACTGGGCTGTAATAATGATCAGACTGACACAACTCCGTGTCCTCATAGGACTTACATTCTGAGATAGAGACAGACAATGAAAAGATAAACAATTTACTATATTTTATGTAAGCTAGAGATAAGTACTAAGAGGGAAAAATAGAGCAGGGAAGAGCGGTATAATGTGTGGACATATGTGTATTTGTATGGGAGGAGGGGGGAGTTAGAGGGCGTGACCAGGTCCTATGAGAATGTGACTTTTGTGGAAGGGTCTCAAGGAGATCATAAAGCTAACTGTGAGGATATCTGGAGGAAAAATATTCCAACCAGAAAAACAGCAAGTACAAAGATCCTGCTTGAGGAGCAAGATCAAGGGAAAGAATTGAGGCTGTTGTCACTGGGACATAATGAACTAAAAAGAAGGTAGGAATACATAATGTCAGAGGGGAGATGGGGAGGAAAAGGAGGACCAGAGGGGGCCATGAAATTGGCACCTGGCAACAGCAGCATCTGGAGCAACTGATAGATATTTTGACAGCACCATCCTGGACTTCCATGTAGAAGCTCAACAGCAAAAGCAGGAAAACCAGTTAGGAAGTTAAAGCAGTCATTGAGGGGAGAGAGACCAGGGTGGCTTGGGAAGGAGGGTTGCAGTAGGAGTGATAAGTAGTGGTCAAATTATTTAGAAAGAAACATCAAATAGACCTTTTCTTAATTATTTAGTTTATTATTTTAAATTAACAAATAAAATTGTATATATTTATTGTGTACAACATGATGTTTTGGAATACATGTACACTGTGGAATGACTAAATTGAGCTAATTAACATATGCTTTATCTCATATAATTTGTGTGGTGAGAACATTGAAAATCAACTCTTGGTATTTTTCAAAAGTACTATATATATAGTCATTAACTATAGTCACCGTGTTGTACAATGGAGCTCTTGAACTTATTCCTCCTACCTCGCTGAAATTTTGAAATTTTGTATCCTTTCATCAACATCTCCTCACCCCTGCACACACTTACACATACAGCCCTAGCCTCTGGTAACCACTATTCTCCTCTCTACTTCTATGAGTTTAACTCTTTTAGATTCCACACCTAAATGAGATCATGTGGCATTTGTCTTTCAGTGCCTGGCTTGTTTCACTTAACATAATGTCCTCCAGGTCCATCTATATTGTTGCAAATGGCAGGATTTCCTCATTTTGTATGGCTGAATAACATTCCATTGTGCATAGGTACCACATTTTCTTTGTCTTTTCTTTCAAAAGTTGATTCCATATCTTGTCTGGAGGTGAAGCAGCCATTTTATGGTCACGAGGCAGCAATCAAAAGTCCCAAAGTTTATGCTAAGGATGACAGGGCACATCGTATCCTTAAATAAAAAATAAAAGGGGAGAGCTTTACCTTTTTATTCCTTCTTATTCCTCACAGCAACTGTAGTGTAAGTCTCATTATCTATGAACTGTATCAAATGACTTCCTCTAACTCCTAAGAGAGGTGGGAAATGGAGTGCTTTGCTTTCTAGTCTTGTTGGTAGAAGAAAAGTGAGAAGAAAGCTGGTAATGGATTTTGAGAGTGACAACTCCAGTATCTACCACAATGTATAAATCTAATGCAAAAACTTGACTATATGTTGCCACTACCTATTATTCTATGTATTACCGTGATATAAAATGGAGCACAAATTTTGTCATTAACAAATACCATGCACAAACCTGATAACTGCTGTTTGAAAGGCATCATGATTTCAGATAATTTTCTGTGTAATGGGAATATGGATATTTCTGTGTTTGTGATCTCTGTGGAACATTGTTATATGCCTTATGGAACAATTTGCCTTTGGTAAAATTTGAGTAAGTTAAGCGTTGGGTAATCTGGAGTTCACTGGTATATTGCTATCATCTCGCTTTCCATTGTGCTCACTTTAAATAGCTTGAAATTGTTCTCAATGTGAGTGCTGTGTTATATGAATATGTATATCAAAGAAAATGATAGTATCATAAAATAATACTATGAGTACAATAAAATTAATTGCCTATTTATAATAGGCTCTATTTAAATTTTTCTTTCAACTATTTTGAAAACAAACAGAAATGTTCAGGCATAGGTTAAGCATGTAAAGCTTCATATTTTTGTCCTTGTCTGTTTCATATCATTAGGTTATCACCAAGCCATAAGATGATATAGTACATTACAGGTTGTGTAATCTATTGTAGTAGGCAGTATGTTAGGATGTTGGAAAATGAAGAATCTGTTCATTCTCTTACATTGGCCACCTGCTATCATGTTAAGGTTAATAACCTGAGACTGAAAAATGAAGGGAAATGCAGATTTAAAAAGTAAAGAAATGTAATAAGTTGTATAACCTTCTGAATAAAAATCCCATTAAGGAAAACCATTTGAATGAATGCAGGGTTTTGAATCAATGTCTGAAGCTATTATCAGTAAGTGCCCTTTCAAATGTTCCAATGGATTTTTGTTTGTTTTATTTTGTTTTTATGTTTAGCTATTGATCAGGCCCATTGACTGATTACTATATAGAGTTTATATCGTATATAAGAAATAAGGCTTTCAGTTTAGGAAAGAACCATAGAAAAAAAGTGCTAGTAGTTTTAATAGAAATAAAAAGAACAGGCCACCTGGTAGATAAGTGATATAATAATAAGTAGTTAAGAATCCATTAATGTCTTGCCTTGTGGCATGTGGCTTTGCTGTTCACATTGGTAGTTAAGAGTTAAGGGTCTAGAGTCATTCTGCAGTCACTTGAAAGTCAACTTTTTGAGAGTCTAAATTGAAGCTGGCTCTGGAAAGAATCAGTTAAAGTCTTTGCCTTTCATTGTGCTGTTTCACAAATTGGTAGATTATAGCCAAGTCAAAAACCTATTCAAGAATATATAAAGCAGCTTGGAGATTTTTACAAACTTTTAGTAGGTAGTGTTATGCATGCTTTATTCTTCAAATCTTTCTAGCATTAACAAAACAAAATCAGAATTGTATATATTAACAAAAGATGCATGAGTGCTTAAAGTTTATTTTGACAATCACAGATTTTCTAAACATACTACATTACTAGACTACTCTTTTATATGTTGTGACTTTTGTTTTTTAGGTCATAAATGATACTTCAGTACATTATAATGTATATACTTTAGTATTCATTACTTTATTGTTTATTTTTACTTTATTATTTTTATTTCAAAAATAAGTCAAGAATGCCTATTATCTAGTGGTTATTAGGACACTGTACATTAATTTCAAAGTCCTTTAGGGCATCAATCCCCAACCTTTTTGGCACCAAGGTTTCATGGAAGACAATTTTTCCACAGACTGGGACAGAGGTTGGGGAAAAGTTTCAGGGTGATTCAAGCACATTACATTGATTGTGCACTTTATTTCTGTTATTATTACATTGTAATATATAATGAAATAATTATACAACACACCATAATGCTGCATCTAATGCCTCCACTGATCTGACAGGAGGCGGAGCTCAGGCGGTGATGCAAGTGATGGGGATCATCTATATATACAGATGAAGCTTTGCTCACCTGCCGCTCACCCTCTGCGGTGCTGCCCAGTTACTAACGGGCCATGGACTGGACCAGCACCGGTCCACAGCCCCGCGGGTTAGGGAGCGCAGCTTTAGGGACACATTAATACAATAAAGAACAGATGAGTGAGCATATGGTTTGTTAAATCATGTTTATAATAATTAGATACAGATTACATTTAAATGAAAGGTCAGTGGCACATGAATTGGAAACTTTAAGTTAACACGTTTTAGTGATAAGAGGTGAGAAGCATTACTACCAATGTGAACAGCAAAGCCACATGCCATGAAGCAAACAAATCTAATTAAAATGTAAAACCACAACACTATGCAGAAAGGTAGTACATTTTAAAAACATGTTAGTGCTTCCATGAAAGCTTCACCAGATGGCCACAATTGTTATGAATTCATGGAAGATATAAGAATATTTCTCAGTGTAGAATGCAGGGACAACATAAAAAATGTGGGAATAATAGCCAATACAGATATTGTGAAAATACTTATATAACTTTCTGTATCTTACTCAGTTTGGAAAGGTTATGCTTATTGACTTCCTAATCTAACAAACCAGTGAAAATATATTTAAGTTTTTACAATACACATCCCTTTGAAATGAATGTGACCTTCTACTTCTCCAATAGCATTGGGTTACTGTAAATATATTAAATTGCCCAAGTATATTTCTCTGAACAGTGCAAACTCTGTGATTTTAAGGTGAGTTTGTCAAAATGAGATGACATGGCTTTCACTGAGTACTTTTCCTTCCTTCAGATAAATAGAAAGAAATCAGATAAACTCCATAATCCATTATAAGTCAAATATGCAACAATTTATAAAACCAGGAAAAAGAAAGATAATATGAAACCATCTGTGGCGTATTTTCTATCAAATTTATTTCTCCTTAAGATGTCTGCTACCACATTTGCACAATTCATGGTGATGGTAATAATTATATTCACAATAACAATCATACTACTTTAGATGCTTAGTATACATTATAAACTTCAATATTAACTTCTCAAATATCTTTCTCAGAAGTTCAACTTAACATCAGCTATAAGATTCTCTTTATCTTACCATTCTACTATTTTACAGTGCTCAAAAATGCATTCTAAAGAAAAATTTTAAAAAGAATGAGTTGTATCACATTTGTTTGGCAAACTGTATACTCAATGTTCTTAAAGAATCACAGTTCAAATTACTGAATTTAAAGTCCTCAAGTAATACTCTAGTAAAAAGTGTGTGCTCTAAACCTAAATGTTTTTGCCTGTAGACCTTTTACCAAATCACACTTATTAACATATTCTCAAATTGCAGTGCTTTGTGAAACATAGTTAGGAAAAATTACCTTGGCTTATAAAATTGTTCACTTATATCTGCACGTAGAGCAATTTAGTCACTTGCCATATTCACAGCAATATCCTAGATAGTTGTTTCTCAACTTTTCTCAGAATTGCCAAATGCAAATTTCTATGGTCTGCCCCAGTTCTAGTGAATCCCTAATATGGATGTGGGACCTGGTGATAAATCCATTTTATCAGATGAATCTTAAGTCTCAAAATACTAGTACAACTAGTTGAGGCCTAGAAGAAAGGGGAATTTTATGTGCTTCTTAAAGACTCCACATTAGAGGAAGCTACTCAATTTGAAGAATTGCAATCATTTGAAGAGTTATGAGCAATCCAACGAAACAATAAAAATAAAAAAAATGATAAGGTTCAAGAAACAAGAATAAATTAATAAGAATTCTAGATTTATAATAACAGAAATCCCTTGTAAAAGCTAATGTAATGTCAAAGTCAGTTAATCTGGTAGGAGATAGCATGAAAAGGTAGAAAGGACATTTACTAGACAGGACTACTAAGGCCAGTGTGTAGGAAAAGGAATGTGGAGGGGAAATTGCAAGGGAAAATGGAAAACCAGTGCATGAGACTCTGGCTTCTCTGATTGCTAGGATGGGGGTGGAATTCTAGAGATATGTGATGGTCTAATATTCTTGTGTTATGCCAAATAAGCGCAGTGCAATTCATTGAGTGAAAGCATGCCATTGGTGCTACAGTTTAAAGGTCTGATTGCTGCTGATTTTGAATTCCAACAGAAATCATAGTTTTTAAAAATAGACTAGTCTAAGAAACTAGTACAAATTTCATTCATGATCTATACTGCTAGCCCTTATCAAAGAAGAACAAATAGATACAATGAGTCACTTCTGCTTATATTCTTTGAGCACATGTATAGTATACTCTCATGGTATGCTATTAAATAGTAGAAGCTCCTTGGAAAGCAGTTATCGGTAGCCTAACATACATTGGTTATTTAATGAATTAAATAGGTGGGTAATTATGAAAATTAGAGCTGTCAGCACTTAAGATCTAATTTCCCTTGGAGGCTTATTCTTGAGAAATGGGTGTGTATATCTGGTTTTCCTTAGAGTGAAGACTCTTGCAAAAAATATTTTAATAGCAGACAGAATTTCCCTAGGAAATACTAGTTTCTCAAGTCCATTCACTTCTGTTTATCCCAGCTTCTTTCCTGCTCTTCTGAATCCCCTCCCTAGTCCCTCCTAGTTAATAGTCAACGAGAGTCCCTTAGACCTGCCCATTCTCAGACACTTGGGCCTTTGAAAAAAAGATAAATAGGGAGGCTGAGTCTGAAATTATGATTTTGAATAAACTTCACTTCCTCTTCACATAGTGGATGTTCAAAAAATTGTAATTGAATGAATTCATTTTTAAAATTATGACTGGATCGCAGTCATTAGGGCATTTACTTGTGTATCAAAAGTGATGAAAATTCCTCTAGACCTGTTTATAAAGAGTAGCCAAAACTGTGGATGCTCAGGCTAACATGGGAGTCCAGATGGTATCTTGTTTTGTTTTGGTATTATTTTTTGATGGAAGAATTCCAGATTTCTCTAATTAATCTCAGGCAATTTTTTTTTCAAAGAAAAAATCTCAAATAAATGAAAACAAAACAATTCCAACATCTGTACATGTATTCTAAAACATCTTTTAGATTGTTTAGCTGTGCAGATATTGCTAGCAAGTATGGAATTTTAATATCAACTGGACTTACAGATAGACTTGCTTTCTGAAAATTGTTTTCAGAGATTTAACCAGATTATAGCCCCTCAGTGCTATGGTAAAAAAAAAGAATCATCACTAAAATTTAAAAGACTTGTGATATTTTGCAAATGTCATTGGTCATTTTAGAGATCCAATTCAGTAGTTACATAGATAACACATACATTTCCTATCTTTTCATTGCCAGGATAGGTCTGAGTTTACCCCAAGGCTGGGAAACCAAGCAGAAGCACCTAATTTGCTCAATTACCTTCAAATTTTCAATGACATAACATTCTGGCTCAAATTGGGCATGTTATAAAACTTTTTTTTCTGCTATACAAAATGTCTATGTGATTTTTTTTTCCTTTTGTAATGTATCCTTTTTCTATCTCCAGTTATACAATATGACATAAATAGAAAACAAATTTTTACTTTATTGTTTATAAAACATGAACATAGAACATGTGATTTAAAAATGTGTAGATTATCATATAAACTGCTCATTAACCATAATAAGAAACATTGTATATTGTTGTTAGTTATAGTAGTACTGAGACCACCTAATCACTTCTACATTTTTATTTTTAAAAATATTTTAGTGGCCTATGTGTTCTTTAATGTCTGCCTTTGTAGATAAAACTTTTCTTCCCTATACCAAAATGCTATTTTTGGGAAAATAATTTATAGATGTGCCCAGCACTAAATATGTAAAATTTTTTAAGATGACTGTTAATTTTCTACCAAAAAACCTAAACTAATGATTGCCAAAATTATGGGTGTAGAGAACAACGAATCCCTTATATTGTTAAAAAGGTGGACATAATTTCAAATAATATCTTGATCAACTACCAGAATATAGTCATAGATAACATTAATAATTTTTAGCAGACCAACCTATTCACAACACAATTTGGTTTATATTATCAAGATACTGGTCAAAAGGAAGAAAAGAGGCACTAAGTGCTATTTTCCCAAACTCAGTTGATTTTTCTTTTGAATACTTGAGTTGCAATTGATTTTCTTTTTCTGACAAATGATCATTTTCCAATAGAGGAAAATAAGCACAATTACAGTTATTACTAGTGTTGATTTTTTAATTTTTGTTGAAATGTTTCAATATTATATGCTATAAGAGAGCAGATTTTATTGAAAAGTTTTCAAAAATAAAAGGAAAATTAAAATATGACTAAATGGAAGTAATTAGAATTAAGAAATGGAGAGGAAAATTATTATAGTAATAAAGTAGATGCAAATAGTGAATAAAGCTAAATGGTGCAAAGAAAACTTACTTAAAAATTCTAATATTTGTCTTTCTTAAGCATCTCTTAATCCAGTCCTTCTTAAAGTTTAATGTGAATTCAGTTTCCCTGGGCATCTTGTTAAGATGCAGATTCTGATTCCGTAGCTCTGGATTGGAGCCTGAGATTCCAACAAACTAGGGCTGATGTTGTTGCTTGGGGGCATAACCCTTTGAGCAGCAAGGGCTTGGAGCACAACCTGAGAACTCAAAGCTTTGGAATATCAAACAGAAAATTAAATGAAAAGATTACAGTTAGTTAAATTGAAGAGATTAAAAAAGTTAAAAATTTTAGGATCACAATTAAAATATTAGAACATAGACAATGAAATACTATCCTGTAAATCTTAAACAATATGCTATGGAAAGGCAACTCAATATTTACACAGAACCAAAAATGGAAGACAAATGTTTGCTGGCCCTTTGAAAGGTGATGCATTGAGCATCTGCATTTTATTTGACTAATTTTTCTTAGTCTGGCCTCCAAAGATAGTCTTCAAGGTGTTTATAACCCCCTCAGAAATATCTGAAGGATTTTCTTGTGACCATATGTGTAGTTCTTCAGAGAAAGAGATCACAGATTCTAGAAATCAAATGGTTATACGAAAAAAGTCTGAAGAAATTCTGAACTATGAATCCACATTTATCTACTTTAGGAAGAAAAGAAGTGGCTGTAGCATCAGAATCATATCCATATATGTATCTATACCTATGTCATATATACATATGTGTATGTACATATGTTCATATATGCATATTGCTGCATATAAATATACACATATTTACATACATAAACACATTGTGCTTATAATTAGCCAATATTCTTAAAGGAAACCATTTATTCCTTTTTTAAGACAAACATTTATTTCCCTTTTAGTCTATTTACTACTGATCTTCCTTTTGTGTAATTATACATGAAAAATAGGTAATATAACAATTGTGCTCATATCGAGTAATAAATGACCTGTAGCTTTATTTCAATGCATCTGAGACAGGAAATAGCTATGTTTATTATTTATATAGTATTATCCACATTGATCTTGAATTATAACCATAGCAAGCATAAGTTTATTATTTTCAAATAATTGTTATGCTTCTATTTGCTTTGTGAAAAAATTACATGAACAAAACATGGAAGAATACAATTCAGAAATTGCACTGAATTGTAAGAAAAGGAAATAAAAGGGAGCAATCAAACTACAACACTTTTCATAAAATGAACAAAGAGCATTTCTTTTCACTTAATATATTTGATATTCCTACAAAATTTTGTATGAGAAAGTTATTTTACTTACTCACCCTAGAAGCTAGAAGAAATAGCTTTCAAATGAACTTAGACTATTTGTTTTGGGAAAACAAAAAAATCAGCAACAGAAAGTGAAGAATAAAATTCTATTAGATCAGCTTCTGATATGATGAGTTATTTCTCATTGGCTGGTTGTTCTGGACCACACAGAAGATGGGATAGGGAGTCAGTGGAAACCAAGAGGAGTAATTATGTAAAATAAAGGTTTCATTTAACTTAGTATTAATTAAACAATCTTCCAAGAAAGAATGTGAAGTAGCTCAAAAGGCACAAAAGGTAAATCAGGGTCATCGTCTAGTTGATAATGATATCATTTTAGTTTGAACTAGCCTGTTTGCAATTGGCCAGATGTCATGT
Organism: Cheirogaleus medius; assembly: GCA_008086735.1. Lineage (NCBI taxonomy): Eukaryota > Metazoa > Chordata > Mammalia > Primates > Cheirogaleidae > Cheirogaleus > Cheirogaleus medius. The sequence continues at coordinate 1,022,433 of VBSM01003159.1, forward strand.
ATATCATATTGTCAAAATTTTAAATACATATATATATAAATACAACTTACATATGTATTAATTTTAAGACCCCTATAGGGGACAGCCTTGTTATTAATACTGTGAAAAGCAGATGCTGTAGCATATGGCATACTAACTCATATTTATGTTAATTTTATGTAAATAGGATTTTAATACAGTAACATTAATCTGTTGTTACATTGATTTTCCTGATATATCACTTTACCCTCTTTTAGATGAGATTAATATAGGTAGTTCATACTACCCAAAAAATCCTTTTTAGGAGAGTAAAGAGCAATGACTTAAATCTTTAACACATATGTATAAATAGAATATCAGTTAATAGAATTAAATAGAATGTCAGTTTCATTGAGAAATTAAGAATTTATCTAAATATTGTTCTTTTGCTCAAATTTAAGCACATTTTTAAAAATACAAATGAGAAAATATGATATCAGTGAAGTTTTATTTTAGCTAAATAGCTATCAATCGGGTAAGTATAACTTAGAATGGAAATTTTAGACTGGAAGAAAATTCCTCGAATTATGTACTTAACTTGGGGATGCCACTACAAATGTGTATACATGTCGTCTATTTTAGAAGTTAAAATATTAAGTGGACACTATTTTCATTAAAGAGATTCTATGCCATTATATTTTAGCATTCTATTTGCTTTTGGGTTGTAAACACAAAGATGTACCCTGCTTTATTTTTTTAAGAAATACAGTCTTGAGAATAGAAATATAACACCTAACATGTCAATAGATGAAATATAATAGAGGAAATTAACCTGTTTAGTATACTAATTATCGTGTTAACATTTTACTGAAAGGAAATAGAAAATGGACTACTTGATACACTTTTAGTATTTATAACAAATTACCAGTATTAAGTGCTAAATTATCAGCATATTGAGTTTTAACTTTATTTCAAATTATATTATAAACTATAATATTATTATTTTATATTTAACATCTCTTATAATCTAACATGAAAAGAAATTTAAAATGGAAAACAAAAATCACTAAAATCTCACTCCCATAATAAAATTGTGTTGGTTTATGACCTGGATTTGAAGAAGCCTAGGGAAGTAGGTTGCATTTAGCATTCACCCACTTAAACTAAATTATTTATAAGGTGATTAACGGACATATTTTAAAAGGTCAAGTTTATACTCGTGTAACTATAAAGCAGAAATACGTGCTATTCTGCTTTTGTGGTTTGATCGACTCTGCTTTTTAAGACCAAGTCAGATCTTAAAAAATGAACAATTCTAGGCTAAAAAGAGGAATGAATGTGAATTAATCAAGTATAAAGTCAACTTGCAAAAGTAAAGGAAGGCTTTAGTGATCTAAACATGAATGACATTTTTGTGAGACATTGATGGATATTTGAGTAAGGAATCAACACTGTAATGGAGTAGAATTCTCTAAATTTATGAACAAATCCAAATTTCAACAAATGATTTTTAATCTTTTGGGTTCGTTTATGATGCATGTGAAATCTCTTTTGTGGAATAAATTTACATAAAAATACATTTCAGATGCAGTAACAATTAAAACCTTTATTCTTTAATAAAATGAGAAATGATGACACAAAATAGTCCTAAATTAGTTTTGAAGAAAATATCAATTCACTAGTTAGTAAGCAAGCCTATGTTGAAATTTAATTGGTGGTTGGATTTTCAGTTTATCTTGATTTGATCAAAATACATCGTTGAATGAAATATTTGGGGCTCGGAAGAATTTTAACAGAGAAAATATGTACTTTCTCACGTGACCTCACACTATCTTTATAGAACAATGTTTTTGTGCCTATTCGAGTTACCATTTAAAATACAATCCTAGATCTCTTATAAATATGGAGGTTAATGGTTGTTGCCATACCACAAAAACTTTTTCAATTTCTGAAATCTAACCACTTTTTGGATATATGATGGGGCATATAAATTATCCTAGCTGGAATCCTGAATTCTTCAGAGTCAAGTCATTCTTTACATGTGGTATATACTCAATTATTTTTTTTAAAGGAGATGTGATACTCTAAATTTAAGTGGAAAGGTGTAGGACCCTACCTTATCCTATCTCGTGACATACGTAGTAGTATATTCTGAAGTGGGCAATGACATACTTCATACAAAGAATACAGTTTATTTTATTGCGGATGTTTAAAAGTTTGGCAACATGAATGCTATTTTTGTCAATGGATTATCCTTGTGGCTTGCATATACATATATATGTATGTATTTTTACATTTTTAACAAAAAGCACCAAAGATAATCCAGAAGTTCTTCTACACATGTAACATCCTGAATACCTGAAATAAAAAATAATATCTTGAAAGATACACATTCATGACATTTAATTTGGGAAACGACAAGAAAGCGTGGAAAGGCAGAACATAAAGCATGCGCAATATCCTAAATTACCTAGTAAATGTGTTGATAAATGATATACAATAAGAACACGGAAATAAGAGTCGTATTGTTGAAATGATTATTTATTTTATTCAGGGGAGAATCGTCATTTTGAAAGGTCAGTAAATTCTCTTTTTATTCTCCAAATCTGTGGTTATTGGGATGTCCTGGGAATTTACAGTCCTGCCACAGTGAAAGGACAACTCGTGTCATCATCAGGAGAATACGATCAGATCGTATGTCTTTACTTGACAAGAGATGGCAATTTAATCTGACAAGATTCTCACCAATGAGGACAGCTTTAGGAGTTCAACTGCTGCGGTAAAGATTTGACATGTCATTGAGGGATGTTGTGCAGAAGCCTGACAATAAACTGGGACTTGCTAATGCAGTTTAGGATTGCTGTAAAAATTTATTAGAAACCAGAGACTGTAAAATTACTATACTCCTTTAGAACTGTTTTTCTTTCCCTTGCTGAATATTTATGTGATGGTTAATGCACAGCACATGTTTTAAAACTTGTTTCCTGATGGTGTAAAAGAAGTCTATTATAATGCGCATGAAATTGCACGGAATTCAATTAAATGCATGAGAGAGTAAGTAGAATGTCCACCTGTAAGCCCATTTTGACAAGATTTTTTTTTTTTTCATTGATGGTTTTGGTGTCTGTAAATTTAAGGAGTTTCAATAATGGCACTTATGTGTTAAGAAACAAAAGATATTTACATTCAATTGGGGACTAATTTAACCAGAACTTTAAAAGCATATAAATATATATATATATATATATATGACTTGAAGTAGCAGCATTTTATGTCTTTTATTCAGGAGGGATGAAGAGAGAGTCTAAATCTAAAGTAACTATTAATTGGCAATGCAATTGTGCCTGCTGGTGATTCTATACAATCCACATTAACTCCCTAAAGGGAAACAAAAAAGAGGCAAGGTGGACACATTACAATTCTGTGTCTGTGTTTGTAGTATAGCAGCTCTTTAAAAGGTATTTCCACGTAGTAATGCAGGTCAATTAATTCCTAGATGTACATCAGAAGATACTACATCCTTCCCAAGCTCCAAATGTGTCACAGCCACAACATAAGTGGGAACGCTGATGTCCTATCAACAAAGAATCCTAAACTTGCCCACCCAATCCTCACTTGCACATCTGTCATATTCAAGGCAATATGTTAGCTGCTGTGAGGTGCAACTATAAGAGACACCCAAAAATATGCAGTGCAACAAAGAAGTACTTAGGAGTTGAGAGTGATCCATCATGAGAGAGTTAACTTCAAGGTGACTCGCCACCCTGGACAAATGTAATTAAATAAAAAGATAAATTGATTTGAAATTTTGCCAACCTACCTTCCAACTGTACTTTAGGATCTTAAAGGTATCTCTCATATGATAAATCTATCCTATGAATTTACTCAAACAGTTCTAACCACTTTATTCTCTGCCCTCTATTTATTCAATCTTTTCCTGTCCTCTTGAGTAAAGGATAAACTTCATTCTGGTTGTCCTCGACAGGAGCCCTTAACTCTGCATCACTTTTTTTCTGCCACAAGTAGGGAGAGGCGCATGACACAATTTGGGAGGAGAGAATCACAGTGAGAACACTCCGAGATGGTTGAAAGAATGACAGGACAGTCAGGCATACCTACACAGAAAATATGGTTTGGCAGTCAATCTATCATGGCTTTATTCCTTTCTAAGAACGGAGCAATTTTTGCCTTGAGGATTGTGACTACTCATTGAGTTGCATTTCAGACTTTGCTGCATTTCCTCTGCATTCGTTTTTGCAGACTTGGCAATCTTATTCTACTTCACACTAATTGTGATTGCTGACTTGTGCCTGGATGGGAGGCTGCCAAAAGGGCAGGTATCCCAGAGAGACATCATTACCCAGGTTGGCAAATACCAGAGAGCCCAATTTAATGATACAATCTTATTTTTACAGCATGGGGCAGGCTTCCAGTCTCACAGCATCAGTTCCTGGCTGTAATATTGTTTGGCAATAGCCTTTCATATTCTCTTGCAGAACAAAAAGAAATAAACCATGGGGATATAGATCAATGGTAGATGATCGGATACCTGGGCAGAGTTGGGAAGATGTGAATAGCTCTAGGGTAAACATATTTATCTAATTGCTGAAAAATAAAAGTTGATGACTAGCCTAAAATAACTTGGAAAATTATCTGCATTAAAAATAGCTCTCTATAGAAAACCAGTACTCTTTTTCTTTTTTCTTTTTACCATACTTTGCTCTGATATTCATTCTGGAATTGAAGTCACTGCTAAGTCATTGAAAACTGAATGAAACTGCTATGACGGCGGACAGAGGATCTTTGTAGCTACCAGCAGGATGTATAAGACAGTCTTCATATTCATTGTTGTATTTTAGTGCTGTATGCTTAAAAAACTGAAAGTATTCCCATTTATTTTATTTGCATAATGATTTTTTAAATAAAAAGTAACACATATATTTGGTAAAAAGCAAAAAAATAAAATAAAAGCATTCTAACAGTAAGTCCTCCTCCTTTGTATTCTGAATTGTCATTGCCAATGGTAACCACTATTATAAATTATTTTTGTATATTTCAAAAACTATCTATATATGCAAACACACATAATAAATATGTGGTTGTATTATGCATGTGCAAACACTCCTTTAAAATACACAGATTAAAGTGGAGTTTATACACTGTTTATTTTAATTTATTTTTGTGGAGATTATATATATCAACACATAGGGGTGTCTGGCTTTCTTTTCAGCAACTAAAGAGTAATATAATACTCCATTATATGGATGGAATATTTTATTTTGTAATGTTTTTGTAATGTCTTTAAGGAAATTATTATTTATATCACCAAAAATAAACCATCTTGTATATACTTCTGAACACTTAAGGGAGAAAAATCTTATTGAATTAATTCCTGGAAATGCTGGTCAATGATTTGATGATTTCAGTTTTAGAAATATATTATTAAATCACCCTCAAAAAATTGCCCTAGTTAACATTTGTCACAATATATATGAAAGTACCTGATTGTTTTGCACCCGTGCTAACACCATGTATGTTCAAACTTTTCAAACTTTATCTTTCTCAATCTGATAGGTGAAAAGTGGAAACTCATTTACAATTTTTAAAGTTCCAGGCTAATAGGTGAGTATGAGAACTTTAGCATCATTTTAATGTGGGTGACTCAAGCACATTTTGCAGCTGTAAAAGTTAAGATGCTGCATTTCAAATTCACCAAGTTGCTCAATATGTTAGTGACTTTGCATGTGATTCTCTTCTAATCAGATTAAATTAACCAGCATATAGATTTTATTTTAATAGACACTAATTCAAGACCACCAGCTAAACATATTTTGGATAATTATGGTTTTGAAAATTAATGGTTAAAGAAGGAGAAAAAATTTTTAAAAGATTCTAGTCATATAATTATACTCAATTTAAATCAATCTTTAGTGTGATAACTTAAGTATCTAGCTGCAGGCAAGTAGTATGGCAATAGGATTTTTAGAGTAAAATCTTGGAGTACAGAAAAGCTTCATCTCAGTGAAAACAGTTGAAAATCAAAACTTTCTGATAAAAGTGAATTTTGTCAATAGGGACAGTATTGTAGTTATTCATAAGTCTAAAAGAATTCAATCTAAAAAAAACCCAAAATACATGGTAAATACCTATATTGTTCCAATTTAGTTGCTAAGATATTCATTTAAACTATGTCAATCCTGTGAAATATTTTTTATTCCATAACATAGCTCAAAGTCTGACTCCATCTCTGTGCTCTTCCCAGCCCTTTAGATCACAAAATATACCTTCTACTCTCCTAGTTAAATCTCATCCATAGTTTTCAATAAATGATTTAGTAGAGAAAAAGAAACATAAAAGATGCATCTTAATCACTACATGGGGCAAAACCTTACAGAATCCTATTCTATAGTCTTTTTTATGTGACAGATTTCAATCTTGCACTACTGAAAATGATCTTCTTGCTCCCTTTTCCTACTTTTTGGGATTTCTTGCTTACAAATAAAGCCCATACTCCTTAAAACATTTGATTCCATATTTTTGGAAGATAAAACTCTTGCCAGGCAAGAGACTTACTAATGCTTTACATAGAAAGAATCAGATTATCAATTTCCCTATCTGTTGTCTCATACTCTCTTACAATCCTTTTCCTCAAAAATAAATTATTTTAATATGAAGGCACTAGATAGGGAGGATATCTTAAGACTCCAATATAGAAATAAAGAACACAAATATAAAAAGAAACCTTGTATACTAACTCATACTTTAGTACCAGTGTGTAGGGATCCTTACAGGAAAAAAAAAGTTGTTTTATAATACATAGTTAAATACCTATCTAAGGATTTCAATTCATAATATAACTATACTACAAAATGCAGTGACAAGCAACTCTAAAACATAAATATTTATGCAGAATGTATTTTTCATTAATCTTATATGTCCCATAGGGAGATGTGAGACATACAGTCACTCATGGATCCAGATTGTCCAGGCCTCTACCATATTACCTAGTTGAAACATAGAGTTAATTGGACATCATGAACAGGAAAAAGAGAAATTGATGAAAGGATATTTTGTTACCTCTATCTGTAAGTGATGTATATGACTTCAAATAAAATTTTATTTGCTAGAATTTATCACATATGTCTTCCCAAATGGTAGAGGGCTGTGGAATCAAATATTCTGTTTACACAAGAGGGGGAAAAAAGAAGATATCAGTGGACACCAGTAATTTCTACAAAAGGAAATTTCCCTAAATGATATAATGACTTCTTATGAAGTAATAATAATTAAAAGAATGTGTGGTTGACAGAGTTTAACTGACAGACCAGTGAAATACAATAAAGAGCCCAAAAGAAATTCCTGCAAAATTGGAACTTTGTTGCCCTACAAAAGTGATTCTCACATCAGTAAGAAAAGGAAAGGCTATTGAACAGAGGTGGAAAAATGGTTATGCATATGGAAAAAGATGTAACCAAATTCCTATCTTATACAAAAATTTAACTCCCTATTTTTCAAGGGTATTAAATGTAAAAAAGAATCAAACTCTTTAGAAAATGTAGATAAATATTATTTAGAACTTGGGTAGGGAGAAAGTTCTCAAACAAAAGGAAAAATATAACTACCTACATATTATAATCAAGAGTTTCTATTCCTCTGCCAACCTAAAAAATTTTTTTTAAATGATAACACCAAAAACACAACAATAATATGAACTCATTTTCAATGCACACAACCACCAATGGGAGAATAGATATATGTACTGTAACATTTACACAGTGGATTATTTCCAGAATACAAATTAAATAAGCCATAATGTAATGCAGGAAGAGGTGAATCTTAGCAATATCATATTAAGTAAAAAAAAAAGGCCCAAATAACTAGATATAGCATGGTGCCCTTTACATAAGGTTAAAAAAATTGAAATACAATTCAAACAAGACTTAAGGAATATATATAAATGCAATAAAACTATATTAAAAAGGAAACAAAGAAATGGCAAACACATTATTTTGTGTTAGAGATTGTTTTCACAGTAAGTCTACGTTATTAAAAGTAGCTAACTAATTCACTAATAATTAGAAGTTGCTGTGAACTAAGGATTATAGTTAATCCAATCTGTGAGCCTAAGGCACTTAAAAAATTAATAGGACCCAAAGTTATATTATACATTGTTTTAGGAAAGCAAAGCATTCCCACAAATACAGAATAGGAGTCCTGACTTAACAAGCATTTCTGTTAAAAAAAAATAATAATAAAGGAAGGGAAAAAAGGGAAGTTTTCAGTTGACAATCAGCCCTACACTAGCTATATATCATGGCTGTGTAAAAGATTGAAGTTAATTCTGTGAAATTAAGATTTGTAGCATTCTTTTCAGCTAAGGTCCTTCTACTCACATCACTCTACTGTAATCTCAGTTAAATATTTAACTGTTTAAATGGGTGAATTCAAACATTGACTTCAACCATTTACTAAATATATTAGGCGACTTCCCTTAATCCAGTTTCCTCCTTTATGAAATGTACCATTAGTACAGTACCTAGTATGGTGGAAACCTACAAGAAATAAACTATCATCATTGGTTTCATAGCTTTCTGTTTTTTTATTCTGGATTTCAGAGAATGAGGTTTACAGAAATCACTGCTTTATGAAAAGTAATAAAAGCAAATAGATACATTTTGCTTAGAGAAGATTTATAGGCTAGGGTGGGATACACTGAGTGGGTCTGGAGATGACCATGATTTAAAAAAAAATATGCTAAAAATTGTGAGGGAAAGGAAGGATAGAGCCATTCAAGTTTGAAAATATTGTGATGTAATAGAAAGGTTAGAGCCATGACAATTGCTTGAGAGAGCAACTAGAACCAGCTGATGGAAGTTACATGAAAACAAAATTGATATCAAAATTTAAAATAATTTTCTAATTAGCTAACTGTACAAATTTGCAATAAAACACTCTATAAAAGAGGATATTTCACAGATGAAAAGCTTACAACAAAAGTAGGATAACTTAAGTATATCCCATCTCGGATAATGTCACCCCAAATCCCCTTTTTTTGTTTAACATGTAATGATAGAAAACAGTAAAGATATAAAAATTAAGAGAATACTATTACTTCAGATATGGCTATGAATTCTTACTGCTTGGTCATTGTGTTAGTTTCCTTTGACTTGTGTAATAAAATACTGCAAACTTGGTGGCTTACAGCAACAAATATTCTTAAAATTCTAGAATCCAATGTTCTCTTTTAGAATTTTTGTACTTTTGGGTCTTACATTTAGGTTTTTAATCCACCTTGAGTTAATTGTATGTGGTGAGAGATAGGGATTCTTTTTCATTCTCCTGCATGTAGTGATCTAATTTTCCCAGCATCATTTATTGAACAGAGTGTTGTTTCCCTAGTGTATGTTTTTGTCTGCTTTGTCAAAAATCAATTGGTCTTGGCTATTTGGCTTTATGCTGGCTTCTTTATTCTATTCCATTGGTTGTTATCTCTACCTTTATACCAGTATAATGCTGTTTTGGTTACTATAGCCTTGTAGTATAATTTGAAGTCAAATAATGTGATGCCTCCAGATTTATTCTTTTTGCTTAAGGTTGTTTAGGCTATTCTGGCTCTTTTTTGGTTCTTTATGAAATTTAGGATTACTTTTTCTAGATCTGTTAAAAAATGGTTTGGTATGTTGATGGGAATTGTTTTAAATCTGTAAATCATTTTGGTCAGTATGGACATTTTAACAATGTTAATTCTTTCAATTAATGAGCAGGGGATGTTTTTCCATTTGTTTATGCCATCTATGATTTCTTTCATCATAGTTTTTCTTGTAGACATCTTTTACCTCCTTGGTTAAGTATATTCCTTAGTATTTATTTTCCTTTCAGCTATTGTAAATGATACTGAGTCCTTGATTTGACTCTCAGCTTGACTGTTATTAGTATATAGAAATGCTATTATTGATTTGTATACATTGATTTTGTAACCTGAGACTTTGCTGAATTTATTTATTAATTCTAGGAGTCTTTGGTGAAGTCTTTAGGGTTTTCCAGATACAAAAGCATATCATTGGCCAACAGGGATGGTTTGACCTCTTTTTCCTGATTTGGATGTTCTTTATTCCTTTCTTTTGTCTGATTACTCTGGCTAGGACTTCCAGCACTATACTGAGTAGAAGTGGTGACAGTGGGCACTCTTGTCTTGTTCCAGTTCTTAGTGGGAATCCTTTCAACTTTTCCCCTTTCAGTATTATGTTGGCTGTGGGTTTCTCATAAATGGCCTTTATTATTTTAAGGTATGGTCCTTTTGTGCTTAGTTTGTTGAGGGTTTTTAACATGAAGGGGTGCTGGATTTTATTGAATGCTTTTTTCCCCATCCATTGGGATGATCCTATGGTCAAATTCCTCTGGATATCAGTCTAGGCAAAAAATTTATGAGTAAGACCCCAAAGGCAAATACAGCAACAACAAAAATAGATAAATAAATGGCACTTAATTAAATTAAAAAGTTTTATACAGCAAGGGATATAATCAGCAAATAGACAACCTACAGAATGGGAGAAAATGTTTGCAAACTAAACATCCAATAAAGGCCTAATATACAGAATATACAAAGAGCTCAAACAAATCAGCAAGAAAAAAAAAACCCCATTAAAAAGTGGACAAAAGACATTATCAGAATTTTTTAAAAAGAAGATAGACAAATATCTAATAAACATATGAAAGAATGCTCAACAACACTAATCATCAGGGATATGCAAATTAAAACCACAATGAGATACCACCTTACCCCTATCAAAATGGCCATTGTGAAAAAATCAAGAAACAAATAGATGTTGGAATGGATGTCATGAAAAAGGAATGGTTATACGCTGCAAATTAGTATCGTAAGTTAGTACAGCCTCTATGGAACACAGTATAGAGAGTCTTCAAAGAATCACCATTCGATCCAGCAATTCCACTACTGAGTATGTACCCAATGGAAAAGAACTCATTATACAAAAAAAGACACCTGCACCTGATTGATCGTCACAGCACAATTCACAATTGCAACATTATGGAATCATTCTAAATGCTCATCAATTAATAAATGGGTAAAAAAATGTGGTATATATATGTGAAATACTATTTAACCATAAAAATGAATGAAATAATGTCCTTTGTGGCAACTTGGATGGAACTGGAGAACATTATTCTAAGTGAAGTATCTCAAGAATGGGAAAAAAAGTCATATGTTCTCACTAATAAGTGGGAGCTAAATTATGGGTACACATGTTTATAAAGAGGTGGAGGAAGTGGGATAAAAACTTATCTATTGGGTATAGCATACACCATTCTGATGACTGGCACACTAAAAGACCTGACTTCAGCATTATACAATTCATCCGTGCAACAAAAACACTGGTACCACTTAATATTTTGAAATTTAAAAATTCTAAAAGCTAGATATCAGAAATCAATTTCGCTAGACCCAAATCAAGGTATTTGTAAGACTTCATCCAGAAACTCTAGGGAAGAGTTCATCCCATTCCTCTTCTAGCTTCTTGTGGCTGTCAACATTTCCTGCCTTTTGGCCACATCATTCCGATCTCTGCCTCTTTGGTCACATTGCCTTTTCTTTCACTGTTGTCAAATTTCCCTCTGCCTCTTTGATATAAAGACACTTATGACAGCATTTAGGGCCCTGATGGATAATCCAGGATAATCTTATCATCTCAAGACCCTTAATTAGTCTCATCTTCAAAGTTCTTTTATGCCATATTCCATGGATTGGGGTTGTGTGGGGGTTTAGAGGATGAAAATAATTCAGCCAAACACAGGTACCTTCTACTTGAAACAGTTGTTTTGTCATAGCTGTTTTAACTGATCAAGCCAACACTTTTAGAGATCAAATTTATTTTCTAGTTTGTTCATCACATCATTAAAATTTTGGCATATCCCTCAAGAAATTTTATGGGAAGTTAATGCTTCACATTTAAGTCAACGCACATGGTGATTAGCATAATCAGGATTATCCATATTTGACATTAAATATTATAATGTGTTGCTTTACTTAATTAACATAAGCTTAGAAGTTCTTAGTTTTTCCCCATGTAGGGCCCAGTTAGACTTAGATGTGCAAGGAGGAAACTTTATTCATTTCTTTATAACTGAACTCATTAGGTAGCTGAAAACTTACAAGTTTTAAGTCAGTCTTTTCAGAATTCCCCGTGGTCCCTTCTAAACATGGGTGCTATTATTCTGGCATCAAGCTGAGATGGAGTGGGTTAACTTTTGAATCTTTTGCTCTGCTTCTGCAACCTTCACAGAGGTGCAGTTTGTTTATCCTCTTGCCCACCGTCACATCCGGCATCCACAGATGAACTCCAGCCCTGGGGTCTCTCTGCTATGTGTATCCTGTATTATAAATCTTTCTGAAGATTTATAATATATCTCAAATTGTCCCATCAAATATATATATGTATATATATACACACACCCATAATACATATATACATGCATACACATATATACATACATACTTGGTAGTTAATGTATATAGTGTACATATGTGTACATGTTTGTATATGTACACCTTATATTAGTAAGTACATTTTATATCTCTATCTAGATAGAAGGACATCTTATTTATACATCACAGTCAATAAAAACAAAGAATCCCAACACTTAGGCAGTAGTTAACAAAATGTATGGTTTGAGTTTCTAAATGTCTATTTACCAAATATTGCTTCAAAGGCAATGTCATTTGGATTTTCATCTAGAATTAATTACATATTTGTAGAAATACCAAACTTTTAATGTTTTATAGATGTATTGTATTTTAATATGGCTTACGAGATAGATTTTCAAGGATGAGCTATTTTTCATTCATAGTTGACAATAAAACAGTATATAGAAGTTGTTCTTCTAACCTTAGTTGTCAGTCACAAACTTATTTTAATAGATTTCTTTATTAAATCTATATCTCACTTTTTTTTCACTTTACAAATCCATTTGAGAGTGATTTAAAAAAATATTTGTTTTGGCAGAAAGAGAGTAAAAGAGGTGATATAAAATAAAATTGAATTTATGCATTTATGTATTTTCTTCATACAGAAAGTATCAATGTGCTTAGAGTTAAAGAAAATAGTTTTATTTTGAAAATATTTCTCCCAATTTCCTTTCTAAGATGTGTCTATCTTCAGTTATATTTTCTCAATAAATTGGGTGCAGTTATCAATATTTCTGCTAGTCTTAGAGATAAAAGAAAGCCAAACACTGTCTTTAAAAAAATTAAGTAACTTTTTGAAAAATCAGCAATAGTAAAAAATTCTATATCATTTAAGAAAGTCAATGTTTAGTGGGTTCAAAAACACAGTAGTCTTTCCTGTTTTATAAACACTTCCTGTACTTTGTCATATTAACTTTTAAGAGGAAAGTATTTTAAGAGGCTGAGTAGATTATATTTCATGCTTCATTAAACTGTATATACATTATGAATAATATGCTATTAATTATCACATATTAAAGATAATTTATATAGTTAGTCTTTGGAAACTACTACTCCATTATTATTTATAACAAAATAAGTGTGTGTGTGCTCATCCACATGAGTGTGCAATAGTGTTAAGAAGCATGAACTTTGGCAGAGATCTGGGTCTGTTTCCCAGCTCTTGTCACCCTTAGACAAGTACATTTTCTGAGACTCAATTTCATCCTTTAAAATGCCAATCACGTAAGATTTTCATATGGTTCAAAGTTACATCAAATATATATCATATATTTCAGGCTTAAAATTTAGTGCCCATCAACTGTACTCAAAAAAAAAAAAAAAAAAAAAAAAAAGAACTATACTTTGGAATTAAATACAATCTTTAAACTGCAACTACCAAATTCTGTCCTGACCAAACAACCTATTATCCCTGAAATCCTTGTTTTTTTCCTTTCTTTCTAAGCAGACTCGTTAGAGCTAAACAATCTCAGAATAAGTCTTTATGGCAAAATAAACACAAAATTAGAGTAATAAAACCTTAGATATCCTCCAGCTGATCCTTTTATGTAATACAGAAACTCAGGTCACAACATTGATGATGATTGTTTATTCAGCCTCTGCTTTTCATGGTTCATCAACAAGTAACTCATTAGTTCAGAGGCAGGATGTCCAATTTTAGATGGCCCTAATTATTTGATATTTCTACCTAAGGAGTGCCAATGTATAGCACTATGCAATTTTATTCTAGCTCTTCAGCTCTTCATTATATATAAATGCTAAAGCACGCCTCTAAATCATCTCTTTTCTGGGCTAAACATAAGCCTCTCTGTCCCTTAAGTGAAAACAATTTCCATCTTCTTCTCTACTGAATTCTTATAACTATCACTGAGCCACATGTATTTTCTCGCTTAATGATCACGGCAACTCTATGAGGGGGTGTCATTGCCACCTTTCCCTCACACATTGTTTTAGATAACAGATGTACAAATAAAGAATGTTTAGTAAGTTGGTCCAAATTACATAGCCCGTATGAGGTAAAAATAGGCAGTCTGACTTTGTAGATTGAACAGTTAAACACTACAATAATGTGGATGGGATGAATTTTTTAAATGGTCTTTGTAGAATGTAATTAAATTAAAAAAGCAGAGTGATTTCACCAAAGCAAAGGATTTTGCTTGCCTTATTCTGAACACTCCGAGATTAAGAAATAATGTAAATATATTTTTTCTCCGTAAAACAGCACAAGAATATTAATTTTGGGAGATATTCATCTATAGTTTCTTCTAAAACATATTCCCACTAAAAGTCCAGAAGGACGTTAAGGGCCCTCTTATATTTCTGAGAGAAGTGAGTCAAAATAGAGAATAGAAACATTTTTGTTGAGAGGAAGAATATTTAAAGGGGAAATGTGAGCTCCTTACTTTCTGAAATGCCGAATATAGGTCTCGCATAAAAATATTCAATAGGAAAAATTATGGAAACTAGGACAAGGACTTAAAAATGGATTTAATTACTTTGCTCTGTTTGACCAACTGGACATGACTACTTGGGCAGGCATATTGAGAAGCCCTCTGGAGCTAAATCTGGTATTAGCAGCATAGAATGCCGTAATCAGTCATGTCTGCATGGGCTTAACTGTGGGAAGGAGCTCCAGATACGCCATATATTTGCCATTCCTCAATACTGTACAATCTACTCTAGCTCCATTTCTGTGAAATTTTAGGACAGTCACTACTTTTATTTTCATAATTATAAGCAGCATTGTTGTGAAATAACATAAACAACATGGCTCCTATACCTATCATTCTTGGGTTACCTCCCAATAACAAGCCCCACTGGTTGTCAGTCTTCTACGAGAGTTTCATCTCCCTCTTCCTCCTCACTCAGATTTCCAGGACCCCTTACCTCTGCAAAAGTATGTGCACCAACACACATGCACATGCACGCTAAACAAATATCCTTTCCACTGTGCATTGGAAATACATTTTTTCCCAAGAGGAATGAATTATGTCTATCTAGAGAGTATATGTTCCTGACCTTAAATGAATCCTGACTCCCTTAGGACATTTTTTCCATCAAGTCCTTAAGAGAAATTTGCCTCCTCCATGGCCCACATAGCTGAGGAGAGAGCAGTGGCTCTAGCATCCTTTTCATTCACCAGAGCCACTTCAAGACCTTCCTTCCTCCATTGGCAAATAAGCTCCCGCTCCTTTCAGAGCCACGACACCCAGCAATCTACGATTCTACACACCCTTTCTCATTTATCAATTTCATAGGCATTCTTGCTCATTCATTGAATATTTTGGGATCTGTTCCACAGTTTATTTTTTTATTTGTAAATCACTCTAGCATTCTCAGTGTTTTTAATATGATTATGGAAAATCTACTCAGTAACTTAGCATTTGATGTCTGGGGATAGGACTACTTTTCAAATATTGGCAAACATTTTCTCCCAATCTATGGCTTGCCTTTTCATTATCTCAACAGTTTTATAAGAATAAAATTTTCTAATTTTGATGAAATACAGTATATCATTTTTTCATTTATGGATTATTCTTTTGGTATCATAGATAAGAAATATTTAGCTAATCTTTTCCCCTATGTTTTATTCTAGACATTTAATAGTTTTAGGTTTTAGATTTAAGTCTATGATCAATTTTGAAGGGTTTTGTTTTGTTTTGTTTTAGTGCAAGTTTGGATCAAAGTTTATTTTTCTAGTACCATTTGTTGAAAAGACTACCCAACTCTTTCTGTCTTTAGGAAAAAAAAATTAACTGTATTTCTATTTCTGGACTTTCCTATTCCACTGATCTATATTTATTTTGCCAATACCACACTGTCCTGAATATTGTGGCTCTTTTGTTTGTCCTGAAATAAAGTAATGTGAGTCCTCCAACTTTTTTGTTCTTTTTCACTAATATTTTTACTATTTCTGTTTCTTTGGAAATGGCCTCCATCAACCTGCCTTCAAAAGTAACTGTGCTGGTATTTTCTTTTTTTGCCTTCCCCATTACACTTCCCAGCCTCTGGTATCCATCATTCTACTCTGTTTATGAGTTCAAATTTTAAAATTTTTATCTCTCACATGAGTGAGAACATGTGAAGTTTGTCCTTCTATGCCCAGTTTACTTCACTTACCATAATGTCCTCCAGTTCTGTCCATGTTGTTGCAAATGACAGGATTTCATTCTTTTTTATGGCTGAATAGTATTCCATTGTGTATATGCATCACATTTTCTTTGTCCATTCATTAGTTTGTTGATGGACACTTATGTGGATTTCATATCTTGGATATCGTGAATAGTGCTGCAATAAACATGAAAGTGCAGATAACTCTTTGATTTTCTTTTTTTTTTCTTTTTCTTTTTTTTTTTTAGTATGTTTACCCAGCAGTAGGATTACATGCTCGTATTTTTATTGCAATTGCATTAAATAGGTCAGTTTGGGAAGAATTAGCATCTTAAAGTATTGTGTTACAACAAATAAACACAGTGTATCTTTCCATGCCTTTACTTTATAGTGTTAATTTTAGTTATTCTTAGCAGATATTGCAAAAAGCTTTTGTGTTGTAGATGTATACCTAAGTACCTCATGTTTTTAATGTTATTATAAATGGTGCTACTTTTATTATTACAATTTCTAATTGTCCATTGCTAGTACGTAAAAGCATGATTGATTTTTTTAAATATTGACTTTGTACCCTTCTCCCATGATAAACTCACTTATAAGTTCTAACAGCTTTTTTGTTTTTTTTAAGATTCTTTTGGGATTTTCTTATGTAGCTAATCACACAATCAGCAAAGAAAGGTATTTCATTTATTCCTCTCCAGGAATCTCTTTTCTTTTTCTTGCCTATTGCACTGGGCATGATCTCCAGGAAGGTGTTGAATAAAAGGATCACTCCTCTTTATGATCCTCTTTGCTTGGTACAAATTTTTACTAAAAAATTTTCCTACCTCCTTGACCACTCCTTCTCAGTCTCTTTTAGCCTCCTCCCTCACTTCTTCTAAATGATCATTATCTCTCACACCTTTTTTTCTTCTCAATTTATACATGTTTCCTTCAAACTATCACTCAACCCTCATGATTTTGATGTGCATCTAAATGCTGTTTATTCCTGATGTTGTCAGTCTTATCAATCCCCTATCTCATTTTCCGATTACTCTGACAGAACATTACGACTTTATTTTCAAAGACATTTACAATCCTGTAGGTCTAGACAACAGATATTGCTTCTTACCTCCCCTGCGTTTGCTATCATAATGAATGATTCTAATAAGCACCCAGATACTCAAACCAGAAACCTGAGAATCTTGTATAACTCCTTTATGCTAAATTCAATGAGATTGAACAATACAAAGTTATCTTTTTTTATTTGTTAAAAACAGTTAAATATTGGCAATTTCATATGGTTCCAACTAATATTTTCATTCAACCACTAAATTCTCATGAATATCTCTGAAATGAATCCATGCCTCTTCACCCAATGCCTCCATTTCTGATTCCATCATCTTTATCTAGAATATTCTATAACAGCCACTGAACTGGTCTCTCAACTAGCCTTTGCCTATTCTCCCTCATGTCCTTTCCAATACAATCTTCAAACTGTGTCCAACCAAGTTAAAAACCTGATCATGCTAGCACTCTTGGTTAAATACTTCCATTTTTCTCCAACACTCTCAGTAAAATCTAAGCTCCTTACCTCCAATAAGACCCTATGCAATATGGTCTTAGTTTTTCTCTCTAGACTATCTTCTGACTGTGCCTCTCTTCTCACTATGCCTCTCTTCTTATAACTCCTGTTGTTCATACCATCCAATCTTCCCAAGTGATTCTAGTGAAGGTATGGTTATATTCTAGAGAAATAATATAACAGAGCCTTCACTATGGGGTGAGATACAAATCTTGTCTGCTTCTGATTCAGAAATTTTCCTCATTGCCAATTTTTCTGTCTTGTCCACAAAGACAACAGTTTCTCAATCATTTTTTATGATTAATTTTTGTGGATTTGTGTGGTGTAGTGTTGTTGACAGCCAAAAATTATTAACAAAGCAGCTTTATTTCTGTTCTGTCTACCTGTTCTATCTATTTGTGCATATGTAGGGAAATCAAAGATTTTTTTTCTTTTATTTCATTATATTATGGGGGTACAGATATTCTTAGGGTTACATATATTGCCCCTGCCAACCCTCCCCCCCCCCACTGTGCTAGAGCTTCAAGCGTGTCTAACCCCCTGTTGGTGCACGTCACACCCATTATGTAAGTATACACTCTTCCCCTCCCCCCACCTACCCGCCACCTAATAAAAGTTGTTGGTTTTTTTTGACATTTTGGTTACATTGTATTTCTTTGCATCTCCCTAAGAAGGGTTAGTGGTATTCCTTTCCCTCCCACAATGCTCGCCATATCCCAAGGATGAGCTATGTAGAATATCATAGTTTCATCATCTGCTTATTATAAAGCTCAATGAGAATATGTATGACAGGACATTTTATAAAATATGAGGCTCTTCACAAAATTCTTGTACCTGTCACTGCCTAATATGGTTAAAGTCCTTTCATTTCTTATCTATGAATTAATTCTCTACAAAGCAAACCAACAGGACTGTCTATTACAATTACAAAAATTTTATACTGTTTGCCTCATTTCCATTGTAACCACAGGGATATATTATTACCAAGAATTACATGAGTGTTTCATAATGAATAAACTATGAAAAAATTTCACGAGTGCATTTCTTTCATGTTAAAGACAGCATGCTCAGGCTATATACATTAAATCTAATACTACATCTCATCCATTCAAGCAACTTATGATTAAATGACTAAAATAGTTCCTATTCTGACACTGTTATAATCTCAATTTTTAACAATCTAAAATAATAAAAATGTGTGATAATAATAATTAATATAATTCAATATACAAAACATTATTTTCATAAGATTCTTACATAGTATTTTTTAAAAGTTACCTGTTTTGATGCTAAATATTTAAAAAATCTTACTATCTTATATCAGGAATTTTGAAAAAATAAATCAAAGTAGTCAGTCATTCATGACCTGTGAATATAATACACATTTCCTATGCTCTGCAAATCCACTGACAGTCACAGTCTTTTGATCTTTATATATTTAGATATTTGGAAACAATGAATAAAGTGAAGAGAGGTAATATCTAAATATATATATTTACATTGAGCTCAAACATCAAGACAACAGCCAAGAAAATATATCTTTGTAGCGTATTTTGCTGATAAAAGCTTATCAATTAAAAGCACCTATTTTCTGCTTTAAACACAACATGAAGTCATACAACATTTTGATTCACCGCTATGGAATAGGAAATTTTAAAAATATGAAATTATATGAGCCTAAAGAGAGTTGGTGTTCAATAAATGCTTTTTTAAGTGAGTAAATAAATGAATAAAGTATTGACAACTTAGATGTTTGACAAATTTAAATTAGAAAAACTAACATCTTTCCCTAAGCACCTTATCTTTACATGCATGTTTTTTTAAAGGGCAAACTCGTAAAGATTACCAACAACTGAATTTCATTTTGTATTCTCTCCAACTCTCCGCAAACCAT
The DNA here is from genome assembly GCA_008086735.1 of Cheirogaleus medius. Classification (NCBI taxonomy): domain Eukaryota; kingdom Metazoa; phylum Chordata; class Mammalia; order Primates; family Cheirogaleidae; genus Cheirogaleus; species Cheirogaleus medius. Next base: position 1,042,440 of record VBSM01003159.1, read on the forward strand.
AGATTTGTACGCCCCTCTCTCTTTCACAAAGCCCCAAATTATATAATTGCTTTAAAGTGTGATCACCTGACCAGATGCCTGAAAATTACCTGATCTATTTAATATAACTTGTTTAGCTGAATCAATTTAATTTCCAGGCCATATGTTCACACAATTATTTCACTTAATCCATTTCAAGGTGGCTTCCTCTTTTGTGCCTTGCTGATTCACCTCCCTTTGATTGATCTCACTCTAGAATAAGTAATGACCTACATGAGAATTTTAGAATAACTCTGCTGAAAAATCAAAAGGCTCCTCTATTCATCTTATCAGGCCAAGCATTCCAGGAATAATAAGTTGTCTTTAAATTCTATGTCTTGCCTTTTTCTTTCATAGAAAATGAAAGGCTTAAAAAACCTTATGTCCTGATCATACCTACAAATGAAAATATGAATACTGGATTATCATTGAAGGCACAATAAATTCCAGTTAAATAAAAATATGATCCACTACAGTTCCTACAGTAATTATCAAAAGTCCCCTTTCACTATTACGTGTGCAGTGCCAAACTGAACATTTAACAAATATGACAAGAGACGCTGCTGTAATTAACCCTTTTCCATGTAGAAACTTTGGCAGTTCTGTTTTCTCACCAGTTCACATAGTTTGATTTTAAAAGTTTTTTGACTATACCTGACTTTCAAGAGTTTTTACTGGATTATCAAGTTTTATTTCATCATGTGATTGTCTTAGCAAAAATAATGGAGATTTAAATGATATCATTTTATTACGTGTAAACTAATCTCAAGTGTCTTCTTGTTTGCCTCACTCTCAGATGGTCATTATAAACAAAAGGACATGGAAAGCAAAGCAGGGGATACCCTTTCTCTGTGTTAATTTTACCCCTTTCTCTCTCCTTCTCACTTCTAGAATCATAATTTAACAATAGACTTTTCTTTATTCTGCCTCCTCTTTTTTTTAATCAAAATTGGACAGAGATAAATAGATGATAAATATGAGAACTTGACAACTGCTATACCTGATTTGTCTATTTATAAGATTCTATGTTTGACATAAGCTTTTCTTTACTCGCTAACTCAAATATTCTAACATGAAATTTAAATTATCATTTTTGTGATTTTTGAAGTAAAATTATATCTTTAGCCTTCAAATAAGTACACTAATTTTGAAATAGTTGTTTTTTTAAAAAGTCATTGATATTAAGTTTCAGATACTAACAAATTATTTTTTCAAAAGAAGAAACTTAACTTATGCAGACTGACTTTCAGTAAGAAATTCTAGCACTGGCTCTGGGAATACTGTAACCTCACTATGTCCTTAACCCACTAAATCTAACAGATGGGTTGAAAATTCATTAATTTTCACCATGTAGTATTACATCATTTGGGCTCTAAAATGATATTAATATGTGAGACCTGTCAACTGCCACCAATTTACCTATTTCCTCCTGAATGTTTTAAATGTCTCTTGCTAATGAAAAGCACATTTCTCCACTTTATTTTCTGTAGTATCAAGCAATGAGAAATTAGTTGTTGATTGCCTAATGCAACAGATATGGATTGAATGTACAGAGTATTTGGAAAAAATTACATTATCTAAAAAAAGAGATACATCAAATTACATTAAAACTAAAGCACTATAAATTCTATCATAAAAGAATTCTATTGCTCGGTGTGCAACTTCAATAACGTAGTCATTAATTCAACAAGTGCCTGTTAAATTCCTGAAATACACAGAATAATATAGGGTATATATGGAAGATTCTATCAGGAACCCACTAGAATCCCCTCATTTTAATAATTTCACTGAGTATATGAAAATATCAAGTGTCAACATGTCCATTCTTTGCCTGAAGGCTTTCTCTGGTCACCTGGCTACTTTATCACCTATGAGACACCTGGACCACTGTCTCCACAGAAATATCCTTTAACCACAGACTGATGGGAGTTGATATATAAATACTCATCCCCTCATCCCTCAGGTGGGATAACTCGGACCCATATGTTTTATACTGGATCCCAGGTTTCTCTAGTAGGATTTAGTTCCATTTACTCACAGCGATAACCTGCTTAAAAATTAACTGTTTACTATCTTCTCTGTCTTCCCACTTCTGTAGTATTATTTTCAAAGATGACATTCCAAAATAATTGCTTGCACTTGAATCTCTGTCTCATGATTTGCTTTTCAGGGAACCACACTAAGATAGATGTATATAGACATAAATACAGATATATAGATATAAAGTAGAAATGGAAAATTACTTATTTGATTGTCACCATTATTATTATCATCATCATCACAATCTTTAGCAATATCACTTAATATCACCACCACTTCCTGGGATAAGTACTATTATTTCTCTAAGAAAACGAAGAAACAGAGAGGTAATTTTCTCAAGGTCACATGACTTTACGTGACAGAAAATTCATCTAGTCATAGTTCAAAGTTTTAAATCATAACAAGAGACTATAACTGATTTGCCATATGCTATCACAAAATATTGTTATTGGAGGAAGAAAGATAAAATAGGATATGGAGTCGATAAAGGAAAATGTTATGGAGGAAATAGCAAGAGCTGGTATTTGAAAGAGGATTAATTAAACTGCCAAAAAAAAATTCAAAAAGTAAATAATGCCAATATTGTCACTTTATATTCTGCTGGTGGTAAATTTCCACACAGGAGTTCATAAAGGAATATGTAGTGCATTCTTTGCAGTGCAATGTGTAGTGGCAGCAATTTGGATGACCATCAGTGGAGAAGTAGAAAGGCAAAATGAGTCGGTGACATATGGATTTCTTAGCAGCAGTTAGAATCGAAGAGTCAGTGTACATGTAGCCATGTATACATGAAGCTGAGTGAAAATTAAAAAAAAATAAAATAAAACACAATGAGAATTACAGCAAAATACCAACCTCATGCACTTAAAATATATTTCATAAGAATACATATAGGTAAATGGATAAACATTAAAACAATCACCTTTGGGGTAGAGGAGAATAAGAGTAGGTATAATCAAACCAAGAAACTATAACAAGGTCTTATACTATCAGGTGGTAAATTGTTGTTAACTGGAGAGTGTGGTTAATTCAACTCTGTTCCTGAGGTTCAACCACCACCACCACCACAACCAGGAACAATAAAATATAAAAAAGGTATGCAAAAAGGAGAAATGTCTTTTGTTTCTCTCCTTTTTTTTCTTTTTTTGAGACATTGTTTTGCTGTATTGCTCAGGCTAGAGTGCCGTGGCATCAGTCTAGCTCATAGCAACCTCAAACTCCTGGGCTCAAGCAATCCTTCTGCCTCAGTCTCCCGAGTAGCTGGGACTACAGGCATGTGCCACCATGCCCAGCTAATTTTTTCTCTATATATTGTTAGTTGTCCAGCTAGTTTCTTTCTATTTTTATTAGATATGGGATATCGCTCCTGCTCAGAGCTGGTCTCGAGCGCCTGAACTCGAGCGATCCTCCCGCCTCGGCCTCCCAGGGTGCTAAGATTACAGGCATGAGCCACCATCCCCGGCCCAAAATGTCTTTCTGAGCCTCTGAGAGCTGAAGTAAAGTGAGCAAGTCACAGAAAGACACTGGCTAAGCCAAGGCTCAGTTCCAACAGGTTTCTTTCAAAGTCCAAACTCTTAGGTACAACAAGTTTTCCCCCACCCCCAATGCCGTTAAATTCAAACTGCTCCATCACCATGAAGAAACTTCTTAATGTTACCACTTAATAATTATACATTCTCATCCATACGTAACTTCTGGCAATCACTGATCTGGTCTCCACCAGTATAACTTTACCATTGTGAGAGTGTTATGTAAATGAAATAATACTATATGCAAGCTTTTTTGATATTGTGGTGTTTTTTCCATTCAGCATAATGTCCTTGAGATCTCTCCAAATGTTTCAAGTATCAATAGTTTGTTGCTTTTCATTGCTGAGTAGTATCCCCTTATATGGATATACCACAGTTTGTCTATCATTTACATATTGAGGGACATATACTATAACATTTTATATGCAGATATTTTTGTGAACATAGATTTTCATTTTTCTAGAATAAGTACTCAGGAGTGTGTTTTCAGGATGTATATGTTAATTTTTGAAAAGACTTCTAAATTGATTTCCAGAGTTGTACCACTTTACACCATCAATGTATGTGAGATACAGTTTCTTTGTATTCTCAGAATTAGTTAAGTGCTTTTTTTACTGTCATGGAAATCCTGCGATCACTCTAGAACACTAATTCTTCAAAAATCATAGTCTGCATAAAATCACTCAGGGAGTTTAAGATACAGATGTTCCGATATTCGTTAATGATAATAGCTATAGTTTATTGTTTATAGAATGGGCAAGGTTAGCTCTAGGCTGTTAAGTCCCCACCACAACTCTTTGAGGTAGGTTATTATTACCATCTTAATGACAAAAACATTTAAGCCCCATAGTGATTTAATAATTTGTTGATGACAGCACATATACTTAAAGAGAGTTTCAGGGTTTCAACTTCAGTTTGAATTCAAAACCAAAGCTATTTGATTAAGCCACACAAAAGGTAAGAGAGACTAAGTGTTTCTCTGGCACAATTATAAGTTGAAAATTACAGAAGTTCATGAAGAGGGACTGGAACATGGAAAAATGACAGCAATTAATTTGTTGAGATGAATTTTTCTCTCTTAAGATTAATTCTTAAAATGGTGATGACTATTTGTAAGGTGAAAAAATGTCTAAGCTCTCTCAAATACTTTTTAAATATAAAGATCAAGATGCAATTTATAGTGTTAGATAATTTGGTAGAGAAAAACAACAATTTTAATTAAATACACTCAAATATTTACAAGCTATGTTATTTCTGATATCAGAAGTTTGTTAAAATGATGCCAACAAAAAGGATACTTTTAGTAGCAATTAAGATAGGATTCTCTCTACATTAAATTTGGAATTTGTTTTATAGAAAACATATCTTGTACAAACTAAACTTTCTGGACAAGTGCTCCTATGAGTATCAGCTAATCAAAAGACCATAATCTCCTTCAAAATAAAACATTTTAGTAGAAATTTATTGAGTTTTCTATTACTTTCCATAGACTGAGAAGTGTTGTATGTTCTCTTAATATGACAAGGATCCTATATAAATGGCATCTACGTAAACATTTGATGTACAGAATGATGTTTGGTTTGTCCTCAGTTTTCATTGTTCAGACAAATGTTGGCATCTGTTTTAAATCTGTTTAGAAGAATGAGCTCCTAGGTTGTTGTTCATTTATTTATAATATTACAGCCTTTTTTTTCCCAACAAGAGACTTATTGGAAAATATACTTTCCTCGAACCTTAAGAATTATAGTTTAAAATACCAGTTTGTAGGCTGAATTTTAATCAAAATATACACCTAAGTTACCTAGCCTTGAGCAGTAATGTAATGTGTCTCCATATAAATACAAATTCCTCTGCAAAAATACTATATCATAAAAACTGCATCTTGAATGTGAAATTTCTACTCACCCTCCACCTGTAGGTCAAAAATGGTTGTACACCAACTCTTTTCTAACTATTAATAACCCCAAGGACATTGAGAGGCTGTATTTCCCTTCCTTTAGTATGTGTGTCTTAGATTTGCTGCAGCTAATTTAATTGGATAGTGCAAAAGTGTAGAATATTAATCCAGCCCTATTGAGTCTCTGCTCATTATCCTCCCATAGTCCACATTACACTTGGGAAATAGACCCTATAATACCAGGCATGTTCTGGCTTCTGCTTAGTAGCCTCATCCCTCTCACATCTCCATTTACTGACCTGGCTCTTCTTTGGGGCTTTCAAAGCTGGAACAGCTCTTTCCAAGCCTCTGGAAACTCATGTGTGACATTCCCTCTGCCCAAAATGCTTGTGGCCATACTCCAGCTGTCCACGGTCAATACATATCTCATGTTTCAACTCACATTTACTTCCTCCAACTCCACATCTGCTTCAATGTTTCTGTTATATTCTCTCATATATTCTCTAGTTTTAGTTTACATACATAATTATAAGAATACATGTTATTTGAGATAGTATTTGTTTAAAGGCTGACATTCATATTAAAATGGAAATCCCATAAGGGAAAGAAAAATCTTTCCTGCTATATTCCATATTTAGTATTTTACCAAGCACCAGTCATAAAGAAAGGGTTCAATAAATATGTATCGTGTGAATCATCTGCCTTATAAATGTCTTCTCTGCTAGCTTACAAAAAAGAAATTCTGTAAAGGCCACTGTTAATCAAACCTTTTGAATCAAGGTCAGAGCTAGTCAAGGATCAACAAGTTGCCAAATTTATTAACTTTGAACAAAATTACACTACAGCTCTCTATAGTTTAGATATTCTTGTTTCTAAATCTTTTCATGGACAATATTATAATTATTAGCATAATTATACATTTGGCTAAAGTTTTATGGACAATGCTAAACAGATTGATTCCGTCTGACCAAGTGAATATATGGACCAGCCAAGATCTATTACAAATCATTCTCCAAAAATGGACTAAGTCCAATTAGAAGTTTACTTCCATCTTCCCATATTTGGGGTATTATAGCTGTAACTGAGACATTGTAAAAGTAATGTCATGTGAGTTCTTCAATTATGCAGTGCTTTCTTGGGGGAAAAAAAAGAAAATCAGATTAGATTTTGTAAGATATTGGTATGGCAAAGAAAACTGCCCAAATCTTACCTGAATAATAGATTGAAAGTAAGAATGTCATTGATTTCCAAATCCTGCCCTTGTGACAACATGTGTGAACCTGGAGGACACTATGCTAAGTGAAATAAGCCAGATGCAGAAAAACAAATACTGCATGATCGTCCTTATATGTGGAATCTAAAATAGTAAAACTTGTCAAAACAGAGAGTAGAATGGTTGTTACCAGGGTTTGGGGGAAGGAGAAATGTGGGGATGCTAGTCAAAAGGTACAGAGTTTCAGTTATGCAAATCAAATAAATTCTAGAGATCTAATGTGTGATCTCTAGAATAGAGATCTCTCTCTATAGTCACAATGGTGTGACTATAGTTGACAATATTGTATTGTATAATTAAAATTTGCTAAAAGGGTAGATCTTAAGTGTTCTCAACACAGGAAAAAAAAAGAAACAAAAATGCTAATGATGTGAGGTGATAGATACCAACATTAACTTGACTGTGGTGGATATTTCACAATATTTACATATGTGAATTGTCAAGTCATATACCTTAAATTAATTTAATTTTTAATTGTCAAATATACTTTGTAAAACTGGAAAGAAAAGACAAAAAAAAAACAAAAAAAAGAAAGAAATCGATTATTGTTCTTGAATAATAAAATATTTTAATTTTCTACAAATTTTAAGGGTTCAATATGATTTGGTGCAAGTGACAATATTTATTAATACAATATATGGCTATTTTTATAAAAGGTACAACATTAATAAAGTTTTGGTTTACTATTAATCACATTATTTCTGAACTAAGAAATTGATATAGATAGTAAAATTGATTTAACATTGTAATCGTAAAAAATTCTGTGGTCATTTAAAATATTATCTTAATATGTCATTTTCTCTTGGACCATTATCAGAAAAGTGAGCTATCTGAAAGCAATAAGCTTTCATTGACATAGAAATTCTAGGTTTCAACTTAAAAACTTGAAATCTTGTAACTTAAAAGAAAAATTAAAATATAGTTATCATCAGTTAATAAACACAATTTTCTAAATAACTTCAAATAAATTAGAAATATTTGGGATCATATTCTCAAAATATACACTTAAAATGGCTCTAAACTAAGTTCAAATTTTTAGGAACATTCACGCCAGGACATATAATGTACATTCCCATCAAGAACCTGTACTGGATACAAACTTATCATAACTTGTTTATTTTTTAGCCTCCAAGAACACTCTGGAGTGAGATCTTAGGCCATCCATAATTATATGATGATAAGAGTGTGATTGCTTACAATACCATACAGGTGACTCAAATATTTATTTAGCTCAAAGTCCCTTAAAATTATTCTTGCCAATATAAAGAATGACATCTTTTTATTAGAATAGAAGGTGATCTAACATAGCCACATTTCAGTTTCCTACAAGAAGTAAACAAAAATAAAGATATCCTTGGGTTTAATTTCCTCAAGTTACAAACCCTACACATTTGTCTATAAGAAAATAGACAACTGAATCAAGAATCTTAACAGATATTTGATTTTCCTACATATTATCTAATCAGATATAGTGTATAGTGTATAGATCTGTGTAATCAAGATAAATAAAATTAGTTTTCTTGTCTATAACTGCATCAAGTGAAAGTAGCACTCAATTAGAAGGTGCTTGGGGATGCTTGGAATTAAATTACGGTCAATGTGATATACATGAAAATCACATTGGGGGACCTCAAGGGAGAACCTCAAAAAGACAGCCATCCTCCAAAACAGTTGCATGTGTTAATTAGAAGCCCAGCAACATCTCAAGTGGGCAATTCTATGGAGTATGTATCAGGGTCAAGAGCAGCAGGGACTCATATTCGTAACATTGATTAGTGATTTTGTTAAGCAGAGTCATTCCTCTATTGGTATTGTCCCAAGGTAATTTCCATAGTCCGGAGACTCGATTATTATAAACATTTTAATGATGTTCAGAAAACAGAAGAAAGGCGAGAACTTCACCCAACCCCCGCCCAAAAGTAGAGCACACCCCCCTACTGCCACCCTAGTGTTTACCCAAAGGACAGGCCTCCCAAGCAATGCTGAAGAGGCCAGATAGAAGATAAGCAAATAGATAATCAATATTCCTCTCATGTTTCATATAGCCTTTGACTCAGCATGGTTCTGTCATTCAGAGTTTATTGAAAGTTAGCTGAAAATTACTGCTTTTTTTTTTTTATCATTTCAAACTAGTGAACTTGGAGAGTGCACAGATTTTAAATTAAATTCAAGGGAGACTAGTTTTTGCATAAAAGAAAAAATATCCTAACAGGTGTAAGAAAATGGGATTTAGATGAGGAAGACAAGTGGATGTTTCATAAAATTTGAATTGACTCACAACAATCAGAGTACAACTAGCAGCAGCTTAGGGATTAGTCTTTAAAGATGAGCATGGCTGTGTCATGCTGATATATACAAGCCTCTCCCAAGAATTGACTGGTTTCTGTTTGTTTAGTAAAGATTTTCTACAGGTTATCCCAGCTAAGCTTGATAGCTTGTTAACAAAGAGTTCCTGCCCAAGGGCACCTCATAGACATTTCACATTGTACTAAATAGCAACATAAAATCTACATTCTTAGACAGGAAACAGTCTGTTTATCAAACCTTTCTGGGTTTCCCACCTTAGATGCGAATTTGCAAACCAAATTTATGACACATCATGTATTGGTTCACATTTTAGATACCAGGACAATACAGTAAGTGAAAATCAGACAGCAGTAAAAAAGATAAGTTTACCTCTAGGTGTAATTTTGTTGTAATTAGTATGTGCACTGGGAACACTTCTGTCACTTTTTTGATAGGTTGATAATTCTCAATTAGCATACAATGCAAAATATGCATTCTTACTAGAGAAGATTTGTGTGGCAATGATTTTGTGAAAGAGAAAATATTGCATTATTACCCTATCCAGTTTAAGAAAAAAAAAGTGTTATTTCCACATATACAACTTTTTTTTTCCAGGTTAAACATGTTAAAACAGAACATGTCTAGCTTGTCCAAGTTTATGCTTTTGATTGTTTTTCCTTTAAGAAAAGCTAGACCCTTTAATAGACATTGGCAATACATATTAATAGACATAGTTTCATGAGAATTCATTACATATATAGTCTTAAGCATAAGGATTAAATGACCTTCTATTGTTTGCTTAAAAATGTAATTCATAAAAATTTCCAATGTTTTAAAAGTACCTCAGTGCAGCTGTATGATATTTAAAAGAAATTTAGTGAAAGAGAAAATAACAAAGACACCACCAACTGATGAAGGCAAAAGCTGAGTTAATAAATAAGTCAATCAGAAGTAAGGTTAGTTTTACAAGATACCTAAAGAATAACAACAAAAACTAAAAACCCACCACAACAGCCACAAAATAGTTCTATGTTATGAAAAGATCATGAAGTGTATTTCAAAGTGAAGAACACCTATAAATAAAATAAGAATAAAAAGATAATAGGACAAAATCTTGAGTCTAGTTACCTCCTTGCCATTCACAGGAAAAGTTTTGATTTGCAAACCTCCATTGGGAATCCCAAAATTCAACCCAGGGTCATTGCTACACCCTTCTTATCATCCTCACCACTACTGTTATTTCCTTCTCATTCTCAACCTTCTGAAATATTTGAAAATCTGTTATGTGCCAAGCACATACTTAACGCCATGATACTAATAAAAGTTATTCTTTTTTTGTTATATTTTTTATATTTTTAATTATTTTTTTATTTTGGGATATTATGGGGGTACAAATATTTTGGTTACATGGATTGCTTGTGTACTGCTTGAGTCAAAGTTATAAGTGTAGCCATCACTCAGATAAAAGGTTATGCTTGGCTACAACTTTGTCTCTTTCTCCTGAGTTCTTAACTACTTATTAATATTCTTATTTTCCTCTTCTTTTTTTTGAGACAGAGTCTTGCTCTGTTGTCTGGGCTAAAGTGCAGTGGCATCATCATAGCTCACTGCAACCTCCAACTCCTGGGCTCAAGCAATCTTCCTGCCTCCGCCTCCCAAGTAGCTGGGACTACAGTGGCACATCATGATGCCCAGTTAATTTTTCTATTTTTTGTAGAGACAGGGCCTCACTCTTGCTCACGCTGGTATTGAACTCCTGAGCTCAGGCAATCCTCCCACTTCAGCCTCCCAGAGTGCTACGATTACAGGCCTAATATTCTTAACTTAGCATGCCTCCCCTATTCCAAATGTGTTAAAAATAATTTTAATAAATGGTTTTAAGCCATGTAAAGAATAAAAAGATAGGCATTTCAATTCTTAAACACATTCACTAGGTTTGCATGTTTAACAAAGATAGTATATAATGACCTTGACTTTGAACTGAAAAATACATTTTTAGCCAAACTTTTTATTTGGAGATAGTTGTAGATTCACACACACATAGTTGTAAGAAATAATACAGAATGTTTTTTTGTACACTTTACAAAATTTCCCCCAATATGGAAAAATTATAATAAAATGTTATAACCAGGATATTGGCACTGATACAATCAAAGATAAAGAATAGTTTCATCACCACGACATTTCCTCCATGTTTTCAAGTTTATGTGCATAGAGATTTTCATAGTATTCAGAGATGACATTGCATATTTCTGTGGTATTAGTTTTAAATTCTGCTATGTCATTCCTGATTGAGATTATAAGAGTCCTTTCTTTTCTATTTCTGGTTAATCTAGTGAGTGACATGTCAATATTGTTTATATTTTTCAAGGAACCAACTCTTTGTTTCATTAATCTTCTATATTTTTCCCTTTTTTTGCCAGTTTCATTTAGTTCTGCTCTGGTCTTAGTTACTTCTTTTCTTCTGCTGGGTTTGGGATTGGTTTGTTCATTCTTTTCCAGTTCTTTGAAATGATTCATTAGATTGTTGATTTGTGATTTTTAAGTCTTTTGTATGTTGGCATTTATGGCTATTAATTTTTCTCTCATGAGTGCTTTGTCTGTGTCCCAGATATTTTGATAACTCGTGTCTCCTTTATCTTTTAGTTCAAAGAATCTTTTCATTTCCATCTTAATTTTCTCCTTACTCAATAATCATTCAGCAGTAGGTCGTTTAATATCCCTTACTTTGTATAGAGATTAGTGTTTCTGTTGGAGTTGATTTCTAATTTTTTTTCTACTGTGGTCTGAAAAGGTGGATTATATAATTTCTATTTTTTAAAATTTGTTGAGACATGTTTTGTGGCCTAGGATGTGGTCAATCTTAAAGAATGTGAGCTGATGAGGAGGACACATATTCAATGGTTTTAGTGTAGAATGTTCTGTAAATGTCCGTTAGGCCCATTTGTACAAGAGTTCTGTTTAAGTCCATTGTTTCTTTGTTTATATTCTGTTTGGAGGATCTGTCCTGTTCTGTCAGAGGGGTTCAAGTCCCCAGCTATTATGGTGCTGCTGTTTATCATTTTGTTTAGATACAGTAGGATTTGCTTTATGAATCTGGGTACACCTGAGTTAGGTGCATAAATATTTAGAATTGCTAAATCCTCTTGTTGAATTGTACCCTTCATTATATAGTGACCATATTTATCTTTCATAACTTTCATGATTTGAAGACTAAGTTATCTGAAATCAGAACTGCTACACCAGCTTTCTTTTGGTTTCCATTTGCATGGAATATTGTTTTCCATCTCTTCACTTTGAGTCTGAATGAGTCCTCATGGGTTGGATGTGTTTCCTGAAGACAGCAGATATTTGGCTTGTATAAATTTACCCATTCAGCCAGTCTAGGTCTCTTTAGTGGGCAGTTCAAGCCATTCACATTTATTGAAAGAATTGATAAGTGTGGTGATTTTATAGTGGTGAGTGTCTATCATGCTGATCTGTGTATCATACAGTTCTGAGAATTAATAATTTCTGCAGGGAAGATCTTGTTTGACAAATTCCCCAATGATTGCTTGTCTGAGAAAGACTATTTTCCCCTCATCTATGAAACTTAGTTTGCAGGGTACAAATTCTTGGCTGGGCATAATTCTGTTTAAGATGACTGAGAATGGGGCCCCAATCACTTCTGGCTTTTAAGGTCTCAGTTGAGAAGTCTATAGTTATTATGATGGCTTTTCTTTTGTAAGTTACCTGCTTCTTTCACCTTACAGCTCACAGGAGCACCTCTTTCGTGTTTATTTTGTCCAGTCTGATGACTGTGTGTCATAGTGTGTGCCTCTTTGCAATGAATCGCCCAGGAGTCCTTTGACCTTCTTATATCTGGATATCTAGATTTCTAGCAAGGCCAGGAACATTTTCCTCAATTATTTCCTTAAATTGATTATCTAAGCATTGTGTATTTTCTTCTTCACCCTCAGGGATGCTTAGGCCTCTTTACATAATCTCATATTTCTTGTAGGCTTTGCCCATTCCTCTTATTTCTTTGGTCTATCTTTGTGACTGACTTGTTTATTTGAAAGTTGTTTTCTTCAAGTCTGAGGTTCTTTCTTCTCCCTGATCTAACCTATTCTTAAGTCTTTCCACTGTGTTTTGTAATTCCTTGAATGAATTTTTCATTTCCAGAAGTTCTATTTGATTTTTCTTTAATATTTTAATTTCTTTAGTGAAATTTTCATTCATTTTCTGCATTGTTTTTGTGGTTTATTTGTGTTGAGTTTCCATTTTATCTTGCATTTCATTGAGCTTCCTTACAATCCATGTTTGAAATTCTTCATTTGTCATTTCAATATTCTGATTTTGGTTTGTATCTATTGCTAGAGACCCGGTGTTCCTTTTTCGGGGGGGGGGGTGACCTTTTGCTCTGATTCTTCATATTTCCTGAGTTCTTTCACTGATTCATTCTTATCTGGAGCAGCTGCTGCTTCTTACTTTTGGATTTTCTTTTGTTTAGATAGTGACACACACAGTTTAATCTCTGAGCCAGTAGGTGGTGCTCGTGGGTGAGAATTGACCATAACCTGTATGATGAGTCAGTCAATGCAGTGAAAGGGCATGCAAATTGACCTCCCTTTCAGTAGGTAGCACTTGCCAGAAGGAATAAGCTGCAATGTTATTTTTGGGTCCTATGAATAGTTCTAGTTCCTCAGAAGCAGCACTCTAACGCTCCAGGTGGTAGGTGAGGCCCTGGGACTTCTAGGTTTGTCCTTTTTCTCCACCACAGCTGGGGTGGGTAGAGAAGTGATGCTGGGTATGGCTGGGTAGGTTGAACCTGTCCTCAAGCTCTACAAATGCTTTGAGCAGCGGTCAAATGTCTATTCCTTGTCTCTGAGAAAAGCTACCAGGGAGGGGCTGATATGGCACCACTCAATCTGAAAGTCTGTATGTAGAGACAGGGCTAACTGAGACCCTCAATCCAGCAGTCTGGAGTGGGCCTCACTCCTTTCCACCCTCCCCTATTCTGTGGTTTCTTCCAGGCCTCTGCTGGCAAGCAGGACCTCAAGCCAGGCCACCTCCCTCATGACTGTGATGTGGGCCAGAGGTTCTCTGCCCAGAATCCTGGCCTGAGCTGGGAGCACGGCCCTCCCATGGGATGAGGGGTACCCTGTGAGTGTGCTGAAGCTGGGACTTCACTCTCTCCCTGATCAGTCCCTGCAGGCACCTGCACCTCTTGAGGCTAATTCACAAATATCCCCTCTGTGACCCTGGGCAATGCGATTGAGACCTGGGTGTATTAGATCTGGCCTGCAGGTCCATCCTGTAGGCCCCAGAGATCAATCTCTGACCTTGCCATCGAGAAGAATGTTGCTCCCAAGTCACCCACAGGGTGCCCAAGCTGGTTCAATGTCTCTCTGACTCGGGTGTGCCTTGCTCTTCTGTAGTTGCCTAGCAAGCAGCACCAGGGAGGGCTAGTGGGCAGGGAGCTCACAGTCTGAGCACCCCTCAGACCACACTGCAGGACCCCAACATGAAAGGTCTGAGCTCCATTCCCTGTGAAAGCCTCCATGTGGTGGCTCAATTGTCTCTCTTTGAAGCCATGGGTAGGGCAAGGGAAAGGGTGAATAAGAGTCTAGGTGGAGGAAAAGACACACTCTGGTCATCTTCAACCCTCTCTCTGGGAGGTGGTCCACCCAGAATGACCAAGTTCTGGAGTCACTCAGATTTCCGGGGACCCATTGGGCCCCTGTGGCTCCTGCAGTTTGGGCTGGGGGTGGGGAATGTCTGTCTGGGGATGAGCAAGACAGAACCTGAGGGGATGAAGCCCCTTGGGGAGAACAAAGGCACCCAGTGGGTAGAGAAGCAATATGGCACCTGCTGTCTGGCTCAGGTCTGTGGGGCAGGAAGCACCCTGGAGGGGCTAGGTGCATTGTGCCCTGTCTGCAAGAAGTTCCCTGCTTACCGGCAGCAGCAGTCTCTGGGCTTGTGTCAGCAGAAAGTCTCTCCCGCAGCTCAGGAGCCTGCCGACAGCCCGAGATGTGAGGTAGGGGGATGTTGACCAATCCACCTACCTTTCTCACTGGCCTCCAAGTCTCTAAAGGCTTAATATCTACCTATGCATTTCTCCTTCTAGTTCTGCTCTGCAGCCTCTTCCCATGGAGACTTCTGTAGGTTCAGGCACCCTTCTTTCAGACCCTTATCCAATCTATGTTTGTCTGTCTGTTTTTTCTCTTTCATCTAAAACTTCTCCTTCTTACAGAGACACTCTGGCTGGTGGTATCTTTGGGCTGCCATCTTGCTTCTCCATCCTTTCTTTGGTTTCTTTCATCAGCATGTTATAAATTGCAGAATATAAAATTCTGTAGAAAAATAAGATTTTGAAGAATAAAATGCATTTAATGAGAATACATCACTCTGTTTATGTGGGTTATTAAATATAAATACATTGTTTTTATACAAATACAACATTCTTTTGGAAATTCCCATTATGACAAACAAAAGACTTAACGTGGAAAGAGTTAAACATGAAAAGAAAGCTACTCTTCCAAAAATAGTAGGCAGAAACTTCATTTTTATAAGGTATTGAACTATAGTGTTCTTCATCCAAGGTACTAATTGACTATTGTGCATCTACCGCCAATTAAGTATTTACACTTTTTATAGAAACCTTTTGAAGGCATATATCAGATTATATCAACAATGGAAATGTCAAGCTGATTAGTTTTCTGGCTCCATATAGGTTTTTTGTTTGGCTTATTTTATTTTATCCTGACTATTCTGGAGTTTGTATAGCATGGTGTTTTAATGTACATTTGCGCTGGAGTCCGTTAGAAGTTATTTTGAGTCCTGGTTCTACTGGCAGGTAGATGATTGACCTATCCAGTTTACCCTCTAGGATCAGTTTCTCTATCCTTTACATAGGAATAATGGCATCCTCTCCCTAGAGAAGGAGGATTCTAATTACAACAGTTAAGTGTGGCATTAACCACTTCGATATGGCACTCACCGTCCGTGAAATCTTGCCCACAGCCGGCACTCATAGTATGCACGATAGTTTGTGCTGTGCATTGATGATGAATCTGTTTTGCTCTTGTGTGATGAGGAAAGCTTGTTTTACTTTATAGGCAGCTTTAGGAAAATAACTATAATAACTCCTACTAAGGACTTGTTAAAAGGTCACAGATTCGTGGTAACTTATTAGCTGAACGTACACACTGCAACTGCAGAGATAAAAACTGTAAAAGTAAAAGCTTTTGGCTGTCGGCTAAAGTCGACGCTCAGCTGTGCACCTTCATCTGTGGCTCTCAACTGTAGTCGACGCTCATACCAAAGTGATTAAAGACATAAGCATTTAATCATTGGTACATTCTTACTGTCATAAACTTATATGAAGTGAAAGGTTATTCATATGATGAAAACCAGTCAAATAGCAGTACAGAATACGATGGAACCATAATGAAGTAGAGCAGATATTCATAAATATGATATCATTTGAGGGGTTCCAGGAAGATCTTTTGCAAAATATCTTTCACAACTCTAGATGCATCTAAATTCCTCCCATTATTTTTTTTATTTCAGCATATTATGGGGGTACAAATATTATGGTTATGTATATGGCCCGTGCCCCCCTCCCCCTTGGAGGCAGAGCCTCAAGCATGACCATTCCCCAAACGTTGCACATCTCACTCATTATGTTTGTATATACCCATCCCCTCCTACCCCCTCCCACTTGCCCAACACCCAACAAATGTTATTCCTATATGTCTACTTAGGTGTTGATCCGTTAATACCAATTTGCTGGTGAGTACATGTGGTGCTTGTTTTTCCATTCTTGAGATACTTCACTTAGTAGAATGGGTTCCAGCTGTATCCAGGAAAATACAAGAGGTGCTATATCACCATTGTTTCTTAAAGCCGAATAGTGCGCCTGATCTCGTCTGATCTCAGAAGCTAAATTCCTCCCATTAAATTAAAGCTCTAGTTCTATTCTTTTTCTTCTCCTAAAGTGCAAATGGTCCTGGACAAAGTAGACATTAAAACTTTAATAGATACTAGATATTGATACTAACAATGTTGTATAAATTGCTTTATCAATTTTCTCCATACAATATTTGATCATAGGAGAAGAGATATGTTCATGTTTTTGGAGTACTTCTCAAAAAAATAAATTTTGATTGGGGATCCGTGAAGCTGAAGAACCCACCAAATGAGGGGGATAAGAGGTCAGGACACAAACGTTTATTTGCTAATTTTCTGATAAACCTGAACAAAGTGTGAACTACTGGTTTTCAACCCTGGCTGCATTTTGCAATCATTTTAAGAACTAAATACATACACACTTACACACACACACATACACTCACACACTCATACAGTCATACACACCTGCACACATGCATGCATACCTTTATAGAGGCCCTACCCTGGGATTCTATTCTGGTTTAACTGGTCTGTGGTGGAGCATGTATACCAGTATTTTCATCAATATTTTTAACCCTCCGCCCTGCCTTGTAATTTTATATGCAACTAAGTTTGAAATGCTCCTGTATATAAATGACAGAAACTGAATGGAATAAATATTAAAATGCTCTTTGGATTGAGATTTGAAAGAACTGAATTCTAATTCTGAACTTTCTGAAGACAATTTGTTTTTCTATATTCTCTCCTCGTTTGAAAAATAAAATAATTCTATTAGAACTAACTCTAAAAATCCTTAGAGTTCTAAGATAACATGACTATAAATACTAAAGCCGTTTTACATTTCTCCTTTCTTAAACCATTTGAATCAACATTTGCAGATAGACTTAATATGACAGATTCCCCCCTGAAGAGGTATTAGATTAATGGATGGTTGGAGATAGTTTATATATCCCATCCCCAAAGTAAAGCTTTATCAGACATCCTGAAAGGGATCTGGGTACATTAGGGAAAATAACATTTCCATTCCAGATTCAATACTGATCCATCAAATCTGTTCATCTGCTGTCAGCAGAAGTTAATGCCAGATGCTTGAGAGGCAGGCCGGAACATTCCTGAATGCCACCAGTTAACTGTGCAAAACTTGACTGTGGGGAACAATTCTCCCTGGTTCTTCCAGATACTGTTCAGACATTATGAACTATTAGCTTTAATTACACGTTCAGTAGCGTAGCTATGAGAGCAGGGAAGGGCTATCCCCCAAATCCAAGTTGTAAAAAACCAGTCACACAGTTTATCAGCTTCGGTACAGATAAATGTTGCAGTGTATTCTAAATAATCCCAAGAAATTATTCTGGAGTCTGTGCCAATTTATTTCCTGCTTCTGGAACAGTAGTGCTTTAATGAATTTCAACTTTTATAAAATGTAGATTTTGATGGTTTGGTTAGGGAATAAATCCAAGTAACTTCAGGTTGAGAGTGAATGCATATGAATGCATAAGATATGTATATGTTCTTATTTAAAATATGTTTTTAAAAATGTTATTTGCAGTTTAATAATGGGGCAAAGCAGGGTTTTAGCTGTAATGATGGCAGTAGAAGCTATATTCACTGCCAAGGGTGCTTGTTTTGGCTTCTCTAAGGTTGAAACTAACTCAGAGCCTGAATAGGCAACTTCATGTGAGACAGAGTGCCAAGTGCTCCAAGGCCTAAATCAAATAAAGATCTAGTTAAGTGCCTAATGAACCTCTCAAACAGATGTGGACAGTTTCAATATGCTAACTAGTGTATAAGATTATTAGGTAGAGAGTGTGACATAAAATTGTATTAAGGCATAGCACAAGATATGGAAAAAGAACAAAAGGAAAAGAAATGCTTTTACTAACTCTGTTGGATTAAACTTCAGTTCAACCGTTCAGGATATGTATATTCTGAATGGCTTCTTTCCAAAAATATTTTCAAAGATAATTTAGACTGAAATGGAATAAAAATTTTTCCCAGAGCCTCTTAGATGTCTTTATTCTTTCTTTTCTGATTCTGAGAAAACAAAATTTTTAAACTTCTAACAATGTCCATCAGTGAAATCTGATCTTGTAGGAAAAGAAACAGCTATCATCTTTTAAAGGTTTCCCCCTAGTGGTAAAGTTATTATGAGCAAGAGGTAGAATCTGAATGATTAAAGCAGACACGAACACTAACATTAGATGATATTTCAACTTGCGTGTTTCATGATGTTGAGAACTACGCATTAAACACATTCAGTGCCGACAGGAGAGATCACTAAACAGTGCCTCGTGGTGAGGTCACTTTCCTCCTTTAGGTTTACACAGATTGCTGCTAAGACACAGCAGTGTCTTAACTTTATGAAACTATAAGCAGTGGTTTGTATGAATTCTTTAGGCTTCAGAGAAAGATACCGCATAAAAGAAAAAGAACAAAAAAATTAAAAATTAAAAGAAAAAGATGCAGCATATAAAGTAGCAGTTCCCTTTGAGATTAAAAAATAAAAACTGGCTTATGTAGAGTCAGCAGCTTGTACATAGTGAAGAGGTATAAACTCTTATCATTAACTAACTATGCAAATAGGGCGACCACCTTTCCAGATCTTCACTTCATGCTCCATAAAATAAGGGGATTGAAATTAAATCTGGGGCTACACAACAGTTGCCATGGGCCAATTTTGTTCTTGAGTGTATTCTGTTTAATCTGTACATGTTAAAGGAGGAGGAGGAGAAGGAGGATTGGAAGGAAAAAGAGAATTTTCAAGCTTCAAGGTAGAACTGTCCAAGGTAGAACATTCTATATCAGGTCACTGTATGAAAAGTCACTCTACACAAGCTGTTCAAGGTAAAACAGTCACTTTATACTGGGCCCTAGTCACCATGAGTCCCTTTCCGCACTAGCTGTTTTACTATTTATATCTGGGCTTTGAAGACATTTGGGGCTGTGTCTCCTGTTCTGAACGATTTCTAAGGAGACATGTAGATTTAACCTATTTCAGAGTCATCTAAGTGTCTTGCAAAATCAACATTAGTGGCTAATAGTTATTAAGTTTTAATACTGTCTGTACCAGACAATGCACCTTGTCTAATCTCATCCTCACAACCACCCAAGGGGGTAGACATGTATCATTTTTCTTTTGCCACTGAATGAAGAAACCAAGGTTAATAAAAGTTAAATAATTTGCCTGTGGTCATATAGCCAGCAAGTGGCAGGGCAGGGATTCTTATCTATTGGAATCCAGAACTCAAGTCCTTAACTCTCCCAAAAGTTTTTTTTTTATGTTCCAAACTAGAGACATGGCATCTATATTCTATAGTTGACTGGTCACTCTCTACCTACCTTCTCTATATATCTCAATTTTGCTGAAACATGCATGGAAACAAAAAGGAGGTCATCTTTTGACTTTGCAATGTTTGTCACATCTCAGTACCTATGTGATTTATGCCACTGAATCATATTTAGGTAAGGATAAGAACAAAGAAAAAGGTAGTGAACTGACATAAGTCTTTTCCACATGATTCTGTCACAACTTCAACATTAACTTTGTGCAACAAAATGTTCCAAAGGATTTAGAATAGAATTTGAAATTTCTCTAAAACAAATGGAGCATTCGGGTGGCATATGATTATGAAACTAGTCCTGTGATTATAAGGATGATTTTCCAGTTTATTATTGGAATCAAAGAGTTCCAATAATCATATGATGAAATAAAAACAACGTGGGCTTTAAATGTTTATATTAAAGACTAACTCCTCTTCTAAACATACATATTAACAACATTTTGGGGATATTGTGAGGAGGAAGGGGAAAGAACAGTTAATTTGGATACTTTCTGTATACAGTCACATGTAAGACTCACAAATCTATGATCAAAAAAAATCACAAATCTAATGATTAAAATGAAAGAGTTGCCACAGAAACTTACATGTAACATAGCACATTCCAACAAAATATGTTGTACGTTAATTATACTCAATGTGCATGATTCAGATTAGTCAACTTTAAAGGAAAGGGCATCATAGTGATTAAAAATTCCACATTGTTTTTCATAACTTTTTATTATGTTGTTTTTGTGAGAAAATTGCTAAAATCTGCCTTGAAATGCCAATGGAATTCTAAGCACATTTAGCCACCAGAACTCACTGTGCATTTGAAACTGCTCCATACTTTGCCCTAAATAAACTGGCCATTAGGGTTACTAGTCATCAAGCTAGGACTTTCTGAGCTATTGGAAATTCAGATCTTCGCTTACTTTGTACCACAGCATCCTGTGCTGGTCCTCCGAGGACTTAGCACAAGCTGTAGGAAGCAATTATGAGCTTAGGAAGAGACGAAGCCAGAGAGAGCAAGATTAGCTTCTTAAAACTTTTCCTTTTCTCCTTTTTAACATTAGTGTTTCCCTCCACAATGAGTTAACAGAATGAGATAGAGAAAAATTCTCCCTTAGTTTGGAAAGTTGAACCTTTTTCTTTCCTTGCTTAGGTGATAGCATTGACACTTCACACAGAGGGCTAATTTACATTTAATGCCTTGGAAATTAATTACAGAGAATAAAGATAATTGTAAAAGCACCCCCCTTATGCACTTCCAAAAATAAACAAACAAACCACATCATGATTACTAAGCAGCCATCTAATGCTTCATTTTATGCACAGTGGGAAGGGCACCAGTAGTCTGGAAAGGGATGGAGGGAAAGAGGAGAGGATACTAATTTGAAATATGTAACAGCAGAGGCAGTTTTATGTGGTAATGACCTGCAGCTTCCCCAGCAGGAGCGGAAGTCCTCAAAGCTTTATGCATGGAGTCCAAGGACGTGCTTACTGGAATTTGAGTCTGGCCAGTCAGCCAAATTACTTAAAAAATAATTTAACCAAGTTTGAGATTTTTACTAAGCCAGTGGGTGGGTATGCTGGGAATAAGCATCTTGCTTTTGCTGTTATGATGAACTGGATATGTCTCGTTCAGACAAATTCCCCTGACTAAATTAATTCCCTTCCTTTCACAGAGAATATTAAGACTCATTTACCTTGGGAGGAGGAGTCATAATATGACCAAATTTATGATATTATTGTCGGAAAAAATTAGTGAAGAGATATATCCCTTTTAAATGCTGCTATTTGCTTCCAAGGGGCAACTGAAACCCCAAATGATCACCTTGTCAGACATCCCAAATGTTCTCTATCTACACACTTATTGGAATTATGATGCATGGAGGGCAAACAGGAGGAATTGTACAATTTATTTTCAAATATCAGCTTATCAGTGAGGTCTTCATTCCTTGATTTTTATGTAAAATAAAAAACTTCTTTCTCCTCTATTTCACAACTATTAATTCCAGTTGACATTTTTTATCCTTCTTTTCTTATAATTAGCTGCTCTTTATTTACTTACTTATTTGTTTATTTATGGTCTGCCCCACTTGAATGCCATTTTCATGATGGCAAGGAATTTTGTGGGAAAAATCTGCAGCTCCTAGATCATTGCCTGGCATTTTATAGGCACTCAAATATTAGTTGAAAGAATAGCAAGCTTCAACAAGATGCACTTTATTTTACAATATTATCATACAGAATAAAATCATACACTAACTCTATTAATCTATAGACAGGGTATCTCAGCAGTTAAGAGAGGCTTGGGTTACTTGATCTGTAAAAAAATGAAGAAATTCCAAAAACAGTGGTATAAAACATTTAAAATGCCCTGAAGTGTTATGCTAAACAAAATTAATTTTTCAAATTGAAATGAACAATGCAAAGGAATTAAGTTATCATAAGGTATTCTCCAGATTCCTAGAACACTGCTTGGGAGTTCACTACAGATGAAAATGAAGCTCGAATTTAAAGTTCTCAGAGTGTTTTCCTATAATCATGACAGTACTCATAACCTCATTTGTCAATAACATCCACAGCGTAAACTTAGGTTTTGTCATTGATATGAAGCACAGACCAAATTTCACTTTGTCACTGATTCTCCCCAAACCCTACCCCAAAACAGGTGTTAGAACTTGACTACAGCCCACCTGACAAATCTTCATGTCACATCACCAGCCTTCAGAAGACACATGACAACTTACTAGTGTAAGTTCTAGACATCTAAACGCTAAGCTATAGAACTGGAGAAACCGGTTATGTTATGCTGGGCAGCTGGCTTCAAAGGGGTCGTGTCCAGCAGATCTGTCAAAGTCTCATGCCCAGTCAAATAAGGCACATGTTGGGTAAGATGTGTAAATTAACTAAAAATTTAATTTTTTAACTTATTTTTTTTAATGTGTCTTAATTTTCTGTGGCTGCTGTAACAAATTATCACAAATTTGGTGACTGAAACAACAGAAGTTTATTGTCTCCTAGTTCTGGAGGTCAGAAACTCGAAGTTAGTATCACCAAACTGAAATCAAGATATTGGCGGGGCCGCATTCTCTTTAGAGGCTCTAGAAGAGAATCTGTTTTTAACTCTTCCATCCTCAGTAGCTGCCAGCATTCCTTGGCTTGTGGCCACGTTGCTTCAATATCTGCCTCCATGGGCATGTTGCCTTCTCTTCTGTCTCAAATTTCACTTCTCCTCTCTCTTATAAGGACACTTGTGATTGCATTTGGGGCCTACCTGGATAATATAGAATACTGCCCTGGTCTCCCTCTCTCCTTAAATGAATTACATCTGCTAAGTCCCTTTTTGCTATAAAAGGGTACTGTGGATTAGAATGTGGACATCTCCTGGGAGAAGACATTATTCAATCTACCGCAGCCTACCATCTGGTCCACAGAGATGAACACCTGCCCCATGTGCAAAATATATTCAGCTCACCCCCAGAAGCCCAAAAGTCTCAGCTCATTATAGAATTAACTCAAGTCTAAAATTTCATCTCAATATTATGAGCTGAAAAGTCCCAAATCTTATCCTCTAACCTAACTCAGGTATGAGTCAGAGTCTGGGTATGATTCATCCTTTGGCAAAATATCTCTCCATCTCTGGGTCTGTGAAACTAGGACACAAATGATTTGCTTCCAAAATAAAATGGTAGGGAAGACACATCAAAACAGTTATATACATGCACAATCCAAAATGAGGAAAATAAAAGAAAAAAGGAATAACTGGCCCACAATTTCAAAACTCAACCAGGGTGTCTCCAGTAGATTTCAAGGCTTGTAAATAAAAGACTCTGCCTTTCAGACCCAACGCTCCAGCCTCTGCATCCACAGCTCCAGCTTCTAGTAATGCACCATGGCTCTGGTCTCTGGACCCAGTGCCTTTCACTTGGAGTTACACTTCTTTCATTTTCAGGCCAAGCTGGCAGTATTTCTGTTGGTATAACATTTCTCGAATCCTTTTGTGTCACAGGAATTCACACCATTGGACAAGAGGGTCCTCCACACACATTTTCTGAATAATCCCATCTTTATTCCTGGCTTCTGCTGAGATGGTTGAGTAGGTCCACAAGTCACATGATTATTCTCTTCAAAGAGCCTTCTACATGAGGGAATACTCTGACATTTTGATCATTTTGAGTCACTAGTCAATGGTTGTCCAGTTATACTATTGGCTTTATATTGAGACTTCACTTCTCTAAGAGTAAATACCACAATTTTAGCATTTGTTTGCAATGTGGATAGGTTGAGAATTTTCCAAATCATCAAATCCTCATTCATTTTGAGTTAACAGTTCTTCCCTAATTTTTTTCTCTTTCCTTTCACATTTTACTACAAGCAAGAAGAAACCAGGCTGCACCTTAAATGCTAATCTTGGAAATCTTCTCAGCTCAATACCCAAGTTCATCGCTTATCAGTTTTGCTTTCCATTTCTTTCTGAGCTCTTACCAGAAGCGCCTTGAATGTCTGTATTTTTACCAACAGTCTGTTCAAGCCAACCTAGGATTTTTCTGTTATGCACCTTAAAATTATTCCAGTTTCTTCCTATCGCCCATTCCAAAAACACTTCCACATTTTCAGAAACTTGGTATAGCAGCATTCCACACTGAGTACAAAAATATATTTAATTTTCCTGTGGCTGCTATAACCGATTAGCACAAAGTCATCGGCTTAAAACAACAGAAGTATATCTTTCACTGTTCTGGAGTCCAGAATCTGAAATCAGAATCACTGGGTTGAAATCCTGGTGTCAGTATGATCACACTCCCTCTGGAGATTCTAGGAGACAATCTTTTCCTCTACCCTTCTTCCAGCTTCGGAAGGCCAACATCTTCACATCTCTCCCTGCTACGTCTTCACACTGCCTATTGCCTTTGTGTGTGTAATCTCTCTCTGTTCCTACCCTCTCTTATAAGGATACAAGTGATCTCATATAAACCCTTGGATAATACAGAGAACCTTTTTTTAACATTCTTAACTTAATCACATCTGCAAAGACCTTGTTTCCATGTAAGATAACATGTACAGGTTCCAATGATTAGGTCCTATTATGCTATTGGAAATAAAAAACATAATGTCTGACTTTACACTCAAAATAACTCAATAGCCTTTGTTGCTTTTGTTGTCGTTGTTTGTCTTCTTTTCTGAGGGAAGAACACAATATGCTCCCACTCACTCCTCCAAACTTACCAATACCCCAGGCTTCTCTGTCTTCATAAGTGGCATTATCAATTGCTTAAGCCTAACACTTAGGCATGATCATAAATATTCCCTCTTTTACCTACTACACTTAATGCATCAGCAAATAACTACCCCTCTTCTTTTCTAGTCCTACTATTCTTTTCCAACTATGGTCATTTCTCTCCTGGACATTAACAGTAACTCCTAACTATCCCCATCTTCCACTCTGGCCTCCCAACAATTCCCTCTCCCTCCAAGCAGCCAGAGTATGATGTTTTAAGATCCCAGCTCATGTCACTTCCTTGCTTAACACCACACACTGGCTTCCCACCATACTTGGAATAAAACCTAACGTGCTACCTATACTTAAAATGTTCCATATAATCTGTATCCCGATACATTCATTTTGCCTCTTCATTGTGGGATTCTTTCTTAACACACAATAAGGTGTTCATAAAGGAAAGAAAATGTTTGTAAAATAGAAAAGTGTAGTACTTTTAATAACATCACTTCATTCTGTATTTTACCTTGCCTTAAAAATAATATCTTCAAATCTCTTTTACAGGATATTTAGAAATATGTGGTTTCAAGTGCACTTAGATGAACCTTGGGTTTATTGCTTAGTCTGTGACAGATATTTTACTAGCATTAGTTTGTGACCTACTACTGGCTTATCAATTATCACCTGATAAAAGTATCACTTAAAGTTCTCATGGCTGGGTCAAAAATCAACAGTGATTTATATAATACCTGCATTGTTTCCAAGTGTATACATGTAGCAACTTGGGAAAAACATATATACATATATTTCTCCTGGACTTGTTAAAGCATCTTTTTTTTCCCTCTTGTCACTCAGTGCCTCCAAAATAAAAGCAAATTGAAAATTACAAGTATCTCAAAGTAAAAATAACAGTTTACAAAAGAACACACAAAGCCTCAGAAAGTTATAAACATCTTGGGTGGTAGCCAAATATACAAAATTTAAAAATTATACCTTTTGAGTATCATATTTATAAGTTTAATATCTATTATTGCAAAAGTATAAAAAATACAGTATTTTTAATACAATGTACTTGTAGTATAACATCAGCACAGCTATGTTGCAGTTATTTGTCAAGAATCATCGATATTTTCAAAATGATCATACCTTTGAATATAGCCCTTACTTTTAAACTAATAAAAATCAGATATGTGCAAGAAAATTTATGTGTAAGGACATTTGTTATTTCATTATTTACAAGAAGGAAAATTTTTAAAAATATGACCCTAGAGGATTGAATAAATAAATTATGTTACATCCACAGGCTGAAATACTACTTGGCTATTTGAAATCATGATTTAGAAAAAAACATTTTACAACATTAGCAAATCTTAATGGTAAGTAGTTAAAGCAATTTAAACGATTGTTATGCGCCTTCTGTTGCCAGTTTTGTGAGACACACACATATAAAAGCACACTTCTGGAAGTAGATTGACATACACAAAGAATTATTAATAATAATGAAGGCATTAATGATGACTTTCATTTTCTCCTTAATATTTATTTCTCTTTTCAAAATTTTGTAATAACCATGCACTATTTTTGTAATATACTTGCTAATGAAAATACTAAGAAAAATCTATGCACTATTTTAAAAATAGCTAATGGAAAGATTAAAAGAGGCCCTTATAGTATCAGAATCCCAGAAACTTTCATGTAAAAAAATGAACATTCTTTTTCTTTTTTCTGCTTATAGGAGGGGAGAAAAATTAGATAACTAGAGGGTAAGGTAAAGAAACCATATAAGAGAGTTGATGATCTCTTACCTATTATCTCAGCCAATGACACAGAATCAATATTTTTCAAATTACATAAAATTACATACATGCATATACACAGTAAGCTACATAGTCAAGTATTATCTATGTTAACAAACTACCACAACAAAAAAATAAAACATTCAAATTAAATCAAAATATTGTATATTGAACATTTCATTGAGGGGTGCTTTGAGGTATATGAATGGGGAATGGAGATGTTAATGACAAAGATAAATAACTTCTTAATTTGTAGAGTACTAATTGTGTCATACTTAGTATTCATTGTATTGGGTACAATTCGGAAAAACCATCCAAATTTAAGTTTTGGGGGAAATGTTCACATTGTATTAATATTTTTGAGTGCCTATTTTGCAACATAAAAATCTTGTATTAGCTTTTAACAATTTAACATATAATGAAAGACTCATCAAAAATAAACTAATTTTTAAAAATGATAATCCATTCTCATGAAAGGATTTATAAATAATTCAGAAAAATACCTGTTCTTATTTTCTTTCTATATACTGCTTCAGCCATATTTTATTCCTTCTTTACTTTCTCCTTTCCTCAGAGCCACAAGTATAATAAGCACCAGCTACATAGGGACATCAATTAATAAAATCAAATTCAGATGCCTTCTAGCTCTCCATGCTTCTTGAAGGATATTCTCTGTGAAAAGAGTTCACATCAGATCCAAGAAAAATGGGAAGTTATCCAATGACTCAAATTTTGCTTAAATAAGTATTTTTACATAAACAATACATATAGGTATTAACTTTCCTGGTTTGCACATTAGTTTAACAGATAGCATTCGTTTCATCATAACAGCGACCAAAAAACCAAAATCATAATCTTGAATATAATAAATCCATATACATAGTCATATGTATATTTTCAGCTTGCTTAAATATCAGTAAGAATCTTTACGTTAATGTTCTAGTTAGATCTATCATGAACAATTGCCATGGGGTCGGGCACGGTGGCTCACACCTGTAATCCTAGCACTCTGGGAGACAGAGGTGGGAGGATTGCTTGAGCTTAGGAGTTCCAGACCAGCCTCAGCAAGAGCAAGACCCCCATCTCTACAAAAACTAGAAGAAAATTAACTGGGCATGGTGGCATGCGCCCGTAGTCCCAAGCTACTTACGAGGCTGAGGCAGGTGGATTGTTTGAGCCCAGGAGTTTGAGGTTGCAGTGAGCTAGGCTGATGCCACTGCACACTAGCCTGGGCAACAGAGTGAGACTTTGTCTCAAAAAACAAACAAAAACAAAACAAAACAGAAAAACAATAGCAAAGGACTTTAGAATCTAGGTTAGATGATGTATTTGATTGGCTTCATCATCTTTGCTAAAGTTCTACTTCTCTACTCATTTCTCTGCTCTCAGAAGCTAATTGACCAATCAATTCCAGAACTGTCCTGTAGGTCTTCTACATTCCTATCCCCTTTCACAGCCATTATACTTCCATTATAATAAATGGTATTTACAAGTTAGTCCCCTTCACTCCATGGAGATTATAGCTCCATTAAAACAGGGAAGACATTCTTCATCTTTGTATGCTTGAAATCAAGGGAAGTGGATGGTATATAATAGACAGTAGAGATTCACAAATAATATTGAAAGAATGAATCACAATTATAGTGATATTTTTAATATGTTATGGAAAATCATAATGATGTTGCCCCAAACAACTCTGGCCATTTGCTTTTGAAAGTAATTCATGTTTAAAATAAGTTCTTCATTAAGCTTATATTAGAAAGAAAAAAAATAAGATTTAGACAAATCCAATTATGAAGAACGTAAAGAAGATGTAAAACGCTTATCCTAGAAATTATAGAACAATTTAAAATATTTACTGAAAGCATAGGAAATTAAGTAAATTGATTGATCAAACTCTGCCTTAATTTAGAAAGACATAAAATTGGAAAAAAGCCCACAATTTTTATGTGTTAAATATATATTAACTGCAGAAGGAAGAATAGCATCTTGATCCACCTACAAGCTAATTGTTAAATAACATAAATACACGCATCATTGCTATCTTAGCTTGAGAACAGAAATGCATCAGAACAAAATTCTGAACTTAATTTTACAAGAAAAATAAATAAATAAAGCAATGAACGTAATTATTTTACCTACCTTTGTCTTGTAAGTACATTTGGGAGAGTGAGAAAATATCTGCTTGTACTTAGGCTTAGACAATTCCAACTTTCCCCATTCCCTAGGTAATATGGTGTTTTGGCTTATTTGTGAGCATGTAGCTTCTTTTCCTGGAATCTAACCCAAACAAACAGATCCTTATGCAATCTGTTCAAGCTCTTTAATATAAATAGAAGATTTAAAAAAATCTATATTACCGATGTTGGTATTTGTGTAGCTAGTTTTCTATTCTATTCTTGAATTTCCTTTTATTGGGACATGATTTAGGGAACTACATGTGGGCACCTAAAAATCTACATCGACGTTAATCCTTCTTTCAAATATTAACTGTAAAATCTAAGCCTCAATTAATGTCTATTATCAAATTAAAAGATATTGTTAGTTTTCACATTTCAGTTCTCAGCTTAATGCTTTAACTACTCTTATTAGGGGCTCTTAGCACGTCAAAAAAAGGGATCAGCAAAACAAATGATTAGTTCTCTGGTCAATTTGCTAGACTTCCATGGTAGTTTGATTTGTTAACAGTGCATTTCTAATAATTGTAATTATCATTTAAGGAAACTCATTATAGCATAAACACAAACATATAAATCCAGGCAACATGTATTATAATTTACTGCTATACATTCTCTATACACACAAGTGCCCAAAGGCAAGTATAGATATCTATTATTTTCTATTGCATAAAAACTATAAAAATCATCACTTTATAATTCAAGTTAAATTGCCAAATTCCATACTTTGGTTTCCAAACCCTCTTTTCTACAAACTTTTATCTCTGTAGCAAAAGGAAATGTATTTCCCTCTTAAAAGAAGAAAAATATCATATGAAATCTTACTGTTTGGATTTTCTTTTGACCTCCAAGTAAACATAAAGGGAAAGATTTTATGTTTATTGTTTACAAATGTCTATAATGTCCTATAGGTCATTGAATGATAACAATTAACTGTTTTATCTTTCCTGATTGGTTTATGCCAAGTTAACCAACAAAAAGTCAGTCATCCTACACACTAGAGAAGGCTACTTTATCTTATAAGTTTTAGGGTTTTTTGTTTTGTTTTGTTTTGTTTGGCCAGTAAATTATACATAAGATTATACAATGAATTTACTTTCCAATTAATTTGTCTGTTGTAATCGGTCTGTTAGGGGAACTAACTCATTTAACGCTACAGGCAGTTGCTTAGAAAGTCTTTAGGGAATTGATCACTTCATTGCAGTTAAAAGTATATTATTTGGAGGCATAAATGGGTAAATGGATATAAGATCTCCTTTTATGTTTGGACCTTGGTACTAAGTTGCAGTAGGCCACACTCCCACTGTTAGCCTTAATAGGATTAGTTTGGGTCTTATCAAAAGAACAATTAACACCTGCTGATATGATCACAGATGGTATCAAAGAGTAAGAGGAACTCAATTTTACAGGGACACTCATCTCAGGCTTTTATATTGGGAGTGCCAGCACAAAAAAAAATGGCTACAAAATTCAATGACATTATTCTGTGTAACTATTAATGGTACACCATCAAAACTGGTATAAAATCAAATGTCTTTTCTAGCTTGCTTAATTCTGAGAAAGGGCGTCCTATTTGATTGTCTGCTAATACTAGTTCTCTGACTGTGGGTATGTTATTTAATTTCTCTGAGCATAGGTTTCCTTAATTGCAAAATTGAGACCAATAACAGCACCCAGATCCCAGGATGGTTATAAGGAGTAAATGTGGCAATCCAGGTTCAAGGTATTACCTTGCTCCTAACATATAAATCTGAGCCCTTATTATACTGAGTTTTACAATGTTATCGTTAATGATTTTGTAGACTCTACAGGAAAGCTTCAATAAATATGAACTTACAAATACTTTGCTTTTGATAGGTACCATTAGCCCAATTTCCAAAGAAGGTATATAATTTTAATTATG
Organism: Cheirogaleus medius; assembly: GCA_008086735.1. NCBI lineage: Eukaryota > Metazoa > Chordata > Mammalia > Primates > Cheirogaleidae > Cheirogaleus > Cheirogaleus medius. The sequence continues at coordinate 1,073,799 of VBSM01003159.1, forward strand.
AAATGACTGTAAATTTTATTATATGCCTTTCAACTTTGTAGGATTTTTTTCTTCTATTAGTGGAATATACTTGATTTACTGATTAGATTTAGAATAATTTACTAGTAAATCATTGTTTTAATATATATATTGCTATTTCATTTTGCTAATAGTTTTTCTTTGCCTCAATTTTAAGTGAATTTATTATAGTATACATATCTACATTGTGTTTAGGGTTCTGCTAGCCTTATAACATGAATTAAGGATATTTAAGGCTTCCCTAGGTTTTGAGACATTCAGATAACAGGAGTTATCTATTCATTGACTTTTATAGAAGTTTACATTGGCGTTTGTGAGCAAAGACAGGCAATGAAAGAGTTAAAGTGATTTGACTTCTTTGTCTACTTTTCTTTGATTACTTGTATCTTTAATTATAAGTTGGTTTGGAAATTTATATTTTTCTAGAAAAAATTCAGAGGTAGAGAATTCTAGGAAAGCCAAGAAGGCTGGCAAAACAAAGTAGAATATAGAATCTAGTTCTTTGAAGGAATATTCAACCAATTTTGATGATAGAAAATAACCTTTAGAAAATTGATTTCTCTTTAAGTTTCACAAAGAAATTTCAAATATGTTCTTTAATATTACATCGTTTGGTCCTTTCAAATTTCAAATTTCATGAAAAATTGTTTTAAAGACAAGAGACAGTAATTAGATAAATTAGATGACTTATCTAAAATCAGATGATCAGAACTACCTCACATCCACTAGTATTCTGATTTCAAGAAAATAAGAAAACAAGTGTTGGTCATGAAACAGAGAAACAGGACACTTGTGTTCTATTGATGAAAATTTAAGGTGGTACAGAATATGAATAACAGTACAGTGGTTTCTCAAAAAATTAAAAATAAATTTACCATATAATCCAGCAATTTTACTTCTGATTATATGCCCAAAATAACCAGAAGTAGAGTCTTAAAGATACATTTGTATACCCATGTCCAAATCAGCCTTATTCATAAGAGCCAAGAGGTGAAAGCAACCCAAGTGTCCATCAATGGATGAATAGATAAACAAAATATGGTATATTCACAAAATGGAATATTATTTAGCCTTAAAAAGGAATGAAATTATTACACATGTTACAACATGGATTAATCTTATAGACATTATATTAAGTAAAACAAGGCAGCTACAAAAAGACAAATGTGGTCTGATCCCACTTATATAAGATACCTAGATTAGTCAAACTCATAGAAACAGAAAGTAGAATGGTGGTTACCAGAAGCTACCAGGGGGAAAGGGGATACGGAAGTTTTAGTTCTGCAAGATGACAAGAATTCTGAAGATGGGTGGTGGTAATGGTTGTGCAAAAATATAAATGTACTTAATATCATTGAACTGTGCATGGTTAAGATGGTAAATTTTATGTTGTGTATATTTTACCATAATTTCAAAATTTGTTAAAAAAAAAACAAAAACCATGGTCAGAAAGTGATAGAGTCAAGACAAGGTAAAGCTTCCTGAGCCAGAGGCTTTTTAATTATTCTTGGCCACTCTAAGCTGAACAGGGCATATTCCCTCCATCCCTAATCTCTAAGAAAAATGTTGAGTTTATCTTTGCTTTGGTCTGTCCTTTTATATATTAATAAAAGAAAAAATAGGAAAGCTAACAAATAAGGCCTTAAGACAGCACCTAATAATCCCTCCAAAATAGGTTTTCATTTTATTAGAACATCCTCCTGGGGAAGCCAGGCCTCACTCTCCTAATACTTTACTGTGTGCACCTGTCTCTCTTCAACACACCTACTACATTCTAGTCTTACCTTTTTACACCTCTCATTTTTCCATATTCTAAATATTTGCTTATTTTCCCTTTCCCTTTAAAATGGGAATCCCTGGAAAATAATCAATAAAAAGGTTAAAGATCTAATTTTTACCCTCTACTTTTACTCTCATGGTATGGGTTTCAAATGATTAGTGTTCCTTCTCCCCTATTAGGCCATATGTTGTGTATACATGCAGCAGAGTCAATCAATCTCTGAGGATTTATTTTGTGTAAGGTGCTATACTCAATTCCATGAAGAGAGCAGTATAAACCTTTTAAGGATAAAAGACCAAATTTTTTTTTTCCTCATTGAGCTCACATTGGACAATACACAATATAAAGAAATGTAGTTATGCTCACGTGATAAGAGAAAAATAAAGCAGAGTAGAAGATATAATGTGTCCGCCTATGTAAGAAAAGGAGAATATTATTATTTTACAGAATTTTATAATTTTAATAATCTATACAAGCCTATCCAAGTAAAAAGACAAAGTGTTCAATAAATAATAGTTGTAGACTATAATTATTATGATGATGACATACAAGAAAAAGTAGAAGGAGGAGGAAAGGGAGGAAAATTGAGTTTTCTTTACAAAACTATCACAAGACTTCAAGTGAATGACCAAAATTATAATCAATAGTTTTAGTACAAAAAAATAGATATGGTATAGTGCCAGTTCTCTCTTTAAAACTTATATCAAGGTGACACTCACACATATTGGCTTTATGTAAACCTTCCATGCCATATGTGGGTTAAAGAGCCAAAGAAGCTATGTCCTTCGTTGCCCTTGGTTGGCCCCTTGCTCTTGGTGGATTTCCTTTTTTGCATCTTTTGATAAAACTAAATGCAAGTCATATTTTATTAAACTGGTACTGAGCAAACCATGAGCTTGCTGCTTGATGCACATAGAAGCCAATACCATGGCACCGGCTTCTGAGAAAAGAAAAGCTTTATTGCTAGTCTACTGGCAGGGAGATAGGAGGAAATGCTCAAATCTGTCTCCCCGAGCTGAGGTCTGTTTAGGCTTTATAAGTATAGGGTAATGAGGCATGATTTGACTGAGTCTTGCCATGATCTGATTGAATCTTGCCATGAGATGATACTAGGAGGCATGATCTGACTAAATCCTGACATGGGGTGATAATAAGGCCTGATCTGATTGGATCCTGGATCCTGGATCCTGCCATTGTATGGACTCTTCTTAATTCAGTCTCCACTCCTTGGTCCAAGCACTTCGGTTCCACCTATGGTTGCATACTTGGCTCATCCGGGCATGCTCAGGCTATGTGGCCTTCAACCTGGTGGTCCATGGCGCAACTTTGTTGCATAAAAGTTGAGCCAGATTGGTCTAGTGTGGTTAGCAAAACTTCTTGGTGTCTTGTGAATCTGACAGCCAACTTCTAAGTAGAGTCGTGCTGCTGCTCTGGTAACATGAAGAGGTAATAAATTCCTTTTGGAAATCAAGGTCTGCTAACTCTAGTGTCCACAGGAGCCAGACAGACAGCATAAATAAGAAAATATCTAAGTAAAAAACTGAATGGAATGAGAGACAGAATGGCAGTGGCAGGCTGAATAATGCCCACTCCTCTCCCATAAAATCAAGTTAAAGATCTTGAGATGGAGAGATTTTCTTGGATTACCTGAATAAATACAATATAATTGAAAATATCCTTATAAAAGGGAGACAGGAAGGTCAAAGACAGAGATATGACAAAGGAACCAGAAGTATGAATAATGTCCTTTGAAGGTGTAGCAAGGGACCACCGGTCAAGGAATACAGGTGATATCTAGACGTGAAAGTGGCAAGGAAACAAGGGTCTCTCCTAAAGCCTCCAAAAGGAATGAAGAACTGCCAACACTTTCTTTTTAAACTTCTGACCTCCAGAACTGCAAAGGAGTAAATTCATGCTGCTTTAAGACACTATCCTCTCTCAAAGCCATCAAAATCAATGTCATAACAGAAATTCAACTTAAAAAAAATAAAACACAGAAGAATAGCCAAGGATAAAGCATTCAGGATTCAATCTAAACTAAAGATTTTGGGGTTTTGACTACTGTTGAACTGTGATTTCCAGGAAAACATTTTGCTTACTATTTTATTTTAGCTAAAAAATGCAATAAAAAGTACCATGTCCAGTATACATAATTTTATACCATCATCTATAAATGGTGTGAATAATACTTCTCTCTAATGATAATTCTAATTACTTTTGGGTAAAACAGAAAAGAGGAAAGACAATGGGTCAATTCTTTGTCACTCATCATTGGTTTCCACCACTGCAAATTTATGTCTGATTTTAAGAGGCAGTCTTCCTAATCAGTTACGGTAAAATATGTTAGAAGTTCAACTTTTGCAATTAACCATAGTATGTGAGTTTCCTTGATTTTCAATATGAAATTTGCTTCTACAAATTATAATCAGTATAAATGGAAAGAACCTTACCAGAAGAGATACATTCAAATTGCTATCTCTCTAAAATACTGATAAAGTAATCTTTTTAATCATATGCATATAGAACCACAGCTGAAATCTGGAATAAATATAGTAAGTCAAATTATTGTTTAATCAATAAAATTGTCCATAAAACTAGCCAATTTATTAACACATGACAACTGCATGGTTAGCATTTCCTCCATATTAAGCATACATCAGTGCCAAAATAAAAGAATCATTGGCCTGCATTATAAATAAAGAAGTAAAAGGTGCTATAACAAATTCACAACTTTTAAGAATATGTAATAATCATCTTCAAAACCTCCAATACAATACCTTAAATCAAACAGAGCTATACTTAGCTAATATTTAATCCATCTTTCCAATAATTTTAGAGGTCACACTAATCAAGTTAATGCTTAAAACATAATGTAGAGATGGATCAGATATATAAGACAATCACAATCAGAACAGAACATGAATGATTCTCTTAATTCAAGTTAAGAATGCCTTGCTGGGGGACTTCTATTTCTGACCAAAATGGAGTAACAGAGTAAAGATGTATCCTCTTGCCAAAAACAACCAAAAAGTTTTAAAAAAAAAGAGAGAGAGAGAGAAAGAAACAAAAAACTCAACAAAGTGTATGAAACAATGGTTTGTGAGACACTGGATATCAGACAATGAGGGACGTTAATAACAAAAGAGATGATGGAGTGTGCCTCATGGGAGAGGTTCCAGGGAGAAGAATTGCAAAAGAATCAACTCTATAGATTTATAGACAGAACTTTTGAGTATTTAACAGAGTACTGACTAACACATAGTTGTAAGGAAACTACTCAAGGTAGGGGAAAGAATCATCTGAAAGGATCCGTGGGGAGAATACCTAGAGCTCACACAGGGCTGGGAATATTGCTGTTCTCACCAAATTTGAAAAACTCCTATTATGCAAATTATGGGATAGTATATCAGAAGGGTTTTGACTCAGGAGTAGAAAACTAGACTGAACACTGTTCTAGTTGTGCAAATGAATCTTAAAGTTAAGTCCTAAAAAAATGAAGCTGTGTCCCAGTATCTTAATCGTGTCTCAAGTGAAACTCAAAAACATTAATAGAAATAAAAACATATTCGCCAAAAAAAAAAAAGCAACTTCCAATGTCTGGCATCCGGTGAAAGATTACTAGGCATATAAAAGAAAAATATGGCTCATAGTGAAAAGAAAAATCAATAAACTGAAATCAACCCAGAACTGACTCAAATGTTATAATTAGCAGAAAAAGACCTTATGATAGTGGTTAAAATTGTATTCTATATGTTCAAAAAGTTAAGAAGAGCCATGAAAGATGTAAAAATAACCCAATTTCTGGAGATGAAAACTAAAATATATGAGTTTAAAAAATGCACTGAATGAGACTAATGGAAGATTAAACATTGCAGAAGAAAAGATTAGTGAACTTGAAGACAGCAATAGAAGCAATTCAAATTTAAACAGGGAGGAAAAATAACTTTTTTTAAATGAAAAGAATATCAGTGAACTCTGGGACAAATTCAAGTAGCCTACCCAACTATAGAAACATGAAAACTGCACTGAGGCATGATATAATCAAATTTATCAAAGCCAGTGATAAAGAGAAAATTGTAAAAGACATTGGGGTGGGGAGAAGGTAACATTGTCAAAGTACTAACAAAAAGAAAAGCCTGTCAAATTAGAATTCTATGCTCAGCAAAAATGTATTTTAAAAAATGGAGGTAAAGACTTTTTCTGACATGCAAAACTGAAAGAATTCATCACCAACACTCACACACTGTTAGAATTGTTAAAGGAAAATAAGAAGTAAAATTATGGATCTATACAAAAACACGAAGAACATTTTAATGTGCAAGATTGAACATCACCTGAGGGAAATGTTTCCAGAGTTGAATGCTTCAGGGCTTGCTGCAAAGTAAATAAACCAGGCAAGGCTGGTTTCACAAGGTATTCAGAAGTGTTTTATTTGACTCACCATGTACTTGATCCTGCATCATTTTCTAGTTTACTTGAAGTTTACCATTCATCTATTGGCTCCTCACACATTTGGTGTTCTTTTGCCTACCCTAAAGCCTCCAAATGCTCACATTTTTATCTGTTTCCCATGTGATGTTTCCTTCCTCCTTACTTTCCACCACGTTTAGGCTGGCCATGGAATTTGCCTCTGTCAAAATGAAAGTACTCCACTTGACCTTGAGCCATATCCATTTCTTGTAAAACTATAGAGGAATTAGCTGGTTTTCTCTTCTCTAAAAGTGAAACTACTGGGTAGAGAATTGAGAAATTAGGAAACAGATGAATGAGCTAATAAGTCCTGTATAGCTATGATCTTGTGTAGGCTGTCTTCCTGCCCCTCTGGCTCCATCTGTCTTCTTGGATGTATATTACACTTTGATGGAAATTGAAGGTTAGTTATATGGCTAATAATTGGCATGTGCCTTAAGATATTCCCTCACACCATGAAGAGCCCCAGGGCATGTTTCCAACTACTTGTTATCGGGCCTAGCAGAGACCTACAATTCTCAACGCAGAAAACATTGCTGGGTAAACATGAACATGTCCTGAGGGAAGTATGGTGAGTTTTTGTTTATGTGGTCAATATTGGACTGTGAACCACATCAACCAATGGCTGTGGCAAAGACAGTGTCCAATGCATGACCAGAGACTACCTTTTACTTTCTGGTGTCAATATTTGATTGACTAAACTTATATTGTATGAGCAGGCACCATAGGTTTTGATGCTTCCAACAGAAATGCATTTGTCTACCTCCAAAGGATGAGCTCCTGAACTCATCAACTTGGGCAGTGGGACTGAGTATCTGTCCCAGTCTTTTATAGCTGAATAAGAGGCCTTCATGGGCTATGTCCATGCCCTTGCTCTGAGTAAGCCTTTGTCCACGTTCTAGCTTCAATAGAATCAGAAAACATTCAGCAATCTGCCCCCAATTTAACAAGCACCTTAGCAAGATGCCAAGGTATGTTTCCATCAATGCCAGGTGGACCAATTGTTATGGTTTCCTGCTTGGAAAAGCAGGTGGATTCAGATCCCAGTGATGGGCCTGGAGCCTATGGAAACAGTGAATGAGGAAACTTGCTTGCTGGGACTCCTCTCTCCCCATATACCTCCAAAAAGCTAACCTTGCTGATTCAGTTTGAACCAATTTAAAAACATTATTTTCAATGTTATATGTTACCTCTACAACTGTTACTTTCTCCCATTTTTTAAAAATTTTGTTGAAATCAGGATGTTAACATAGTCCATATATTACAAGTAATTGTTTGACAGATCTCTCAAGGTGCTCTCTCTCTCTGTTCTTTTGTAACATTCAATGCTTTTTAGCATATTCACAGAGTTGTGCCATCATCATCGCAATCAATTTTAGAACATTTTCATCACTTCGAAAATAAACACTGTACTCATTAGCAGTCACTCCCCATTTGCCTCCAATTACCCCAGTCCTAGGCAATCATAAATCTACCCTCTGTTTCTATAGATTTGAGTAATTCCAGAATTTTAATATAATGGAATCATACAGTATTGTCTTTTGCGATTGGTTGTACTCATTTAGCATAATATTTTCAATGTTAATCCATGTTGTAGTAATTATCAATACTTCAAGCTTTCTATGGCTGAATAATATTCCATTGTGCAGATATACCACATTTTGCGTATCCATTCATCAGCCGACGGACATTTGGATTGTTTTCAGCTCTTGAATATTTAGTGCTGCTATAAATATTCACGTAAAGAGTTTGTGTGAACATATGTTCTTATTTTTGGAGGAAATATATCTAAGAGTAGAATAGTTGAGCCATGTGGTAACTCCATATTTAGTTTTTTGAGGACCTGCCAGTCTACTTTCCAAAGTGTTGGCACCATTTTATTATTCAGCAGTGTATGAGCATTCCAAATTTCTCTACAACCTCACCAATGTTGGTTATTATCTGTCTTTTTGATTAGTACCATTCTAGTGGGTGTGGAAGTGGTATTGCATTGTGGTTTTGGTTTTAATTTCCCTGATTCCTAATGATGTTGAGAGTGTTTTCTTGTGCTTATTGGCATTCATAAGTATATATTTTTGAGTAATGTCCATTTAGATTCTTTGCCTATTTCTGAATTTAATTATTTGTCTTATTATTGAGTTATAAGTGTTCCTTATATAGTCTAGTTACAAAGTCCCTTATCAGATATATAATTTGCACATTTATTCCATTCTGCAAGTTGTCTTTTAGCTTTGACAATATCATTTGAGGCACAAAAGTTTTAATTTTGATGACATCCAATTTATCTATTTTTTCTGGTCACCTATGCTTTTTGTGTCATAGCTAAGAAGACATTGCCTAACACAAGAAAAGATTTACTCCTATATTTTTCTAATAGTTTTATAGTTAACTCTTATATTTAGATTTATGGCCCACTTTGAATGAATTTTTATGTATAGTATTACTTTTGATGAGGATAATTCAAATATCTGACCTCACCGTTAAATGGGGTATGGAAATACAACTTTCAGTCTACTCATTGCTTCTCTGAACATTGGAATAACCCAGAAGTGTCTGTAGTTCATGTGGCCATCTTGGAAATGTATGACCTTTACTTCTATCTCTTCCCCATCAACACCACAAAAATCACTTGATTTCTGCCTAAAACTCCTACCAGATCCCTCTTTTGCCAGGTTCAATATAATTCTGCATTCTATCCAAGAATCCTGCTTTATCCCATCATCCACTCATAATTATTGCAGATGTACCTGAATATGCTCTACAGGTCTTGCTGAACCTCCAGCAGATGCCAGCTCCTTTATATTGTACACCAAAGCACTGTCATCCACACAGGCAACATCTGGACTCGGTATCTTCAAGTCACTATGAATACTACCAATTCTTTATCATAAAGCAAGGTTGTCAAGACGTTTTTCAACGTTTGCATTTTGTTTACAATTTTTTTCCTGGTATTTAAAAGGTAGGGTATTGATCTTAACCCAGTTGAATGATCATGGAAGGAAAGAGAAGTGAGAACAATGATTTAAAGTTACTCTCTGCAGTGATAGTTCCTTGGAGATTATATTCTATGACATCTTTCTAGAAATTACAACGTTCTCTATAATTAATCTTATAAAGATTTTATACTACACTATTAATGGTATATTAATATGAAAGTTAGAAGGATAGATGCATTTAGAGGAAGAGTATGAACAATATATATTATTATACACATCAGACCTCATGATAAATTAAACACATAAGGTTAATGGTGCTTTTCCAGTCATTATAAAATATTCTTACAAAAAATAAAGTAATATTTTCCTAGACAAACATAAAATGGTATGACTATTAGCTATTAAAATTTTAAATTTACTGTTTATCTAAAGTTGTGTTGATGGAGATGAGGGGATGAGGAGGAAATGTGTACAGTGGAAATTGAAACAACAAAAAACAGCAGTTTGAAAATTGATGAATTTCTTCTTTATACATGTTTTTTTCAATTACTTGAGAAAGAATGAGGCAGATCATAAAAACAAAACAAAAAACCCTCAAAACCCACAATTTCCTTTTAATATTGAATCGGCACTTGAGAGATGAAAGAATTAGCTTCACAATATTTAAATGATCAGTTTAAAAGTAAGAACAAGCAAGAAAATATAATTTGTTATCCCACTGGATGATATTATTGTAAATTCATAAAATTACTTATTTCATGAAAGTCATTTGAAGATAAAAATTCAAACCACTGAATTCTTAATGAGTGGAAATAAAAGGGGGGCAAAATCCTTAATAGGCTTTAAAATGGAACTTTCATTTTCAGAAAGTAATGTTATAACAAAAGAAAATCCAAGTATTACATTACTCTTCACATAACCTATGCAAATATAAAACAGTAATACTACTGTACTAATATATAATGTACTCATTGTAAAAGCATACAATGCTCAAGAAGTTGGATTCTAATTGTTGAAGTCAATATTCGTTACTGCTTATGTTGCAAAGAACAACAATCTATAAAATAGATTTATCTTGAAGTACGTCGTACAGTATTAAATGCCACAAAAAAGTATATCAATTCCTTTTCAGTTTCCCTGTTAAACAAGAATCACTAACCATTCTATTGAAAACTATTCAACACTATTTTTCCTTGACAATTCTGCAGTGACAAATCTCTACAAAGATTATTAAATTATTAAAATGTATTTATTTTAGTCACTATTCAATGCAATAGATTCCTAAAGCTTGTTCTTCCTGCCTAAATGAAATTTTGTACCTTTTGATCAATATCAATAATAGTGAATGCATTGTACAATTCAAAGTTACTAAAAGAATAATTTTTAAACATTTTCATCATAAAAAAGTCATCAGTATGTGAGGTGATGAATGTGTTGATTACCCTACTTAATTGTTATATATTCTAAGCATTTATCAAAATATCACATTGTACCTGAAAAATAATAATGTATGATTATTATTTATCAGTGAAAAATAAAATTTAAATATTCTTTAAAATTTAATAGTGATGGATCAAATTTAATGGCGACTATCCCAAAAACATTTCCTTCAAATCCATGGCAAGGTAGTCTACTTAATAAGCTTTCTAATATTATAGAGCAAGACATATCTATAGTATAATACTTTTCATAAGACTACTACTCTCTTTAAAATGGTACATAGATTTGAGCCTAATTATAATTTCCTTCAGGGCTATTCTCATTCTATATGTTTGTTTTACTCTGTACATATACAGACATATGTCCTGCAAACTTGATATCGCATTTGTAAAAGTAAAAAACAAAACAAGAAAATGAACATATTTTGTTATTAACAATAGTTAGTAAACTTTTCCTAAGGTTTGAGTTGAGCTCCTTAGTTCTAGTTCTTCACACATTCGTGTTCAACTATCAGTGATGGAAATTGTCTTTAATACACAAGACTAGAAGATGGCAGATTTCCATCTAGGCAAACCTAAAGACCTACAAATGATTGAGGTATTTAACACATTAATCTCTCCATGTTAGTCCCATCTAACAGGGTTTATTATAATCTGGTTATAAAGGAATTTTTAAAAATATATTTGAAGTGATTAAACTATTAACAAGACAATGTCCACAAAAGGACCTTAGGCCAAAACAGTTAAATTATGTGTGGTTTGGTATATTCATAGGAGAGGACAAAAAACAAAACCCAAACAAAAAAATCACTAAAGTGGAGGGACTGTGTTTGGGTAGTTTAAGCATCTAGAAGAAAATTGACTCTTAAAGTTTTATTTATTTACATATTCATTTATGTATTAAGGATGAATATTTATGTTTTAAGGATATCATAACACCCAAGATAAGTTTTTAAACAGTTTCCCATGCCCCAGTGGCCTCTGTTTATTTAAGATTAGTATCCAGTCTTTTAGATAATCTATTATTTTTTACTTTGCTGAAACACATCCTTTTTCTTCTTGAATTTCTTTAAGTCACACTGCTGGCTGTTAAAGTCTCTCTAGAACTCCCTGGACAGAGCATGCTAACGTGGAGCTGGAGTTTTCTAAAGGAGCTGTCATGATCTGTTGACTCAATGATCCACTAATGACACCTGAAGGCTCACAGCAGAGCCGGCCCCGCTTGCTACTGCTCGTGGCTGGCACACTGAGGATGCAGATACATTGTAAGAAGCACCCAAATCAGCCATTAAGGATGCTTTTATTAGTGGCATCTGCTTACAAAACAGGGCTCTGAGGGATCATGATTCAGCCTAGCAAAACCTGACAGCTCACAGGGAAGTCACACTGTTAAGGACCAGCCAAATCTTGTTATGATGAAGAAAGGAAGGAAAATAACATCTCTCTGTTTTTACTTTCACTGACTCATATATCCTATTATGCAAAATATTTAAGAGCAATGGTTCCCACTCCGTACCTTTATTTCACCCCTCTTGGGGTAACCAGTTTTAAAGTAAATCAGCACTCCATCTCTGTTTTTTAGTGAACTAAGATTAGTTCCTTTTGAAATGCCACATTTTGGTTTGCTAAAGAAAGTCATCTGAGCAAAGGCATAACTCCAAAAAGTTTAATAGACTGGCAATACAAACATTGGTAATGAAAGATAAACATCTTTAAAACTCAATTTAAGAAGTATCTCTATTCCAGTCTAGCCCCATGTGGTACGTTTTGCTCATGTATTCTTCTGCTCCAGACAATGTTATAAAATATAAACAAAAGAGGGTCTCTTTTATTGTTAGGCATTGAGGGATTTGTTCTAAGCTTGTATCCTCAACTTGTGTCTTTCATCTTAGTTAATGGGATAATGATACCACACATTCAACCATTTAACATCTACCTGGAATCTTAGTTGCTTAATTTTCATTGGAGCACACTTGAAACCATTGGAAAATAGCTCCAGTATTTGTATTTTTTCAAGTTTCCCTATCTTTCTTGATTTGTCACAAGTAACAGTAATTCTTCTGCTTTAATCAAGATTAGAAAATAATTACATTGTACTTAAATAAAGAAAATTATTACAAAGGGAGTTCTAACCTACTGATAATATATTTAGGAAAGAAAAAAAATAACTTGAACAGATATCCTTCCCAGAACAACTCAGTTTCATAAAGTTGGACAAAAACACAATATTTTTTTAAAGAGTGTGTATGCAGACATCATCATTTTTGGTTTAACGCAAATAGGTCATTGAGCTGGCCAATAGCATTAAAGAAATTGATTAGTGGTAAGTCATTAATATTTTCATTCATGGAAGAACTCCTTGCTAAGTTAGAGAAAATGCCTTTTTTCCTGATTATTTTGTATAATGTATCACTGTATGTGGATTTGTTTTCCAAGTTCTATCACTTCCAGTAATGGCACAGCTATTGAAGTATATTTCAGCCTTCCTTATCTCCCACCCTGGGCAGCCTTATGCATGGGATAGGCTAATAACTTTTTATTCTTTTCAATTTGCACAATGCTTCCAGGTGAGAATATTTGAAGCAAAATTCTTACCATGTCACTTACTTTATCAAAAATCTTCACTATATTCTTGATGTAATAAAAGAATACAAAAACTCAATAGCCTGTAATTTAGAACCCTCTGTCATCTGGTCTTGACAAAATAATGAATATCATTGCATATTCTACTATTTATGTCCTTAGGACCAAAATTGTCCTATGGCAGAAATATTCCTGACTTACCTCCACTTAAACTACTTCTACTTAACCAGTTTACCAGATTCAACCATATTCTCCATTCTCCTCTCTAAAGTATATGCCTAACATTCATTGCATGTTCCACACACACAAGTAGGCTAGTTACTATTTGCACTCCAACTTCATGAATCAATTGATCAATATGATTATCAAGAGAGGTTGTACCCAAACCTATTGATACCAATTGCTATTATTCTAATTGTAAAAATTAATTACATAATAACCAACTGATAAATACAAGTTGCAGATAACCTTTTTCCCTATAAAAAAGTAAGTTAGGTACTTTGGAAATAACTGATCAATTCATGTACTTAAAAATATTGCTATCCAATCAGTTGTGACAAGATAAGTATAAAATATTGAGAGAAGATCATAGAAAACTAGAAAGATTCTGCATTGATATTTATAGTCAAAATCTTTGAGTTTCACTTCACTTTAAAGAAATTAAAAATGGAATTCTATCTAAGATGATACCTTTTGGATGTGGTTTTTGCAAGGCAAGTGACATATTTACAGGAAGACAAGGTACAATAGTGGATCTGTAGTGGTAATTCTTTGGCAAAGAAATTACAGATAATTCAGACTTTGTATATGTAGTGACACAAATAAACAAAAATAAATATAATGCAGAGAAGGTTTTACCAAATCCATAATTTTTTTATAAAAACTTTTTATTACAAACATTTTCAAACATTTATGGTATTTATGGTAATGTTTTATTGAGAGCATAATTTACATTCGGAAAAGTGTACATCTCATAAGCTTGATAAATTTTCATAAACTGTACACATCTGTGTAACCAAAAGGAGAGTGTTATCAGCCCCTCACAAAGTCTCCCTGTACTTCCTTTCAGCCACTGCCCCCTTACCTTGCAAGGATAACCGTTCCCTTTAACAGCATAAATTAGCTTTGCCTCTTTTTATAATATATATAAATTGTGTGTGTATACGTATATACTGTTGCAAAACTTGAGTCTGTTGAACAATTTTCCAGGATGGCACTGATGGGACACATATATGTCATTTGCCTTATTTCCTATCCATCGAGATCAATTTACATGCCACTGGAACCCATCTCTCTGGCCAAGGAGCACTAGTAGTACAAAGAACATGTTCAATATGAAGTTGGTGAATGAATAACAGTATTCTGCCACAGTAGGGGCATATCACTCCTTGAGCAAAAATGGTTAATTAAGAACACAATTAAATTTTAAATTATAGCTGGAGAAATTGCACTGTAGAAGCAAGATAAATTAGAACACATCATGATGTGGTTAACGTGTATATGCTCTTAAAATGAGTAAATATACGGTGAGAAATAATTGATGTATAAAGTACTCTGCTTTTTCAACTTTGTTTTTCCCGTTTCATCATTTTGCCCTTTCTCTTGACTCTGCACTATTGAAATATTCTCTCTGTAATCCTTCCTTTCATTCTAGTCTTGTTAAGCAAAACTACAGGAATCATCTCTATCTCAAGTTCCATTATAGCCATTTTCTCCCTTACCAGAGCTTGGAAAAGTTGTCAAATCATGGGCTTGTATGGCCACCAGTGCCATCTCCAGCTCTATGACTCTCCCTGCTGTTTGTCTTATTGATCACCATCAATTGTTTGGTACCCACAACATTGGACTTTTATTTGTTATTCTTTCTTTTTTAGTCTTTACTAAAACATTCAAACTGATGTTAAATATTAGTCTTTTCTCTTTAGCTTTTCTAGATCACATCACATACGGAAAAATGTGTATGTGTATCAATAAGTTGAGTTTGATCAGACTTTGTTTTGCTTATTTTTTCAACTCTACCCAAGTAGCTAAAGATGTTGTTTTTGTTGACATACTTTTGAATTGACTTATGTATATTCCTGGTCAGACCTCCCTTTCTTATTTTTCATACTTCCAACTAGAATTGGTAATGCAACATAAAAGATAGGATGATGCAGTGTAAAACTTAAGTCTTTCTTTGAGAACTCTCAACTGAAGTATGAAGGGTTATTGACAAAAATCTGAAATCTCCCTTTTATAAAAATCCAGGAAAGCCATGTTAGGCTGACAGTTCAAATTTGTACTCTTTAGCTGTGTGTGGCTATTTGAATTAAAAGTTAAATAAAATTAAACAAAATTCCAAATTTTGTTCACCAATCACATTAGCCATGGTTTAAGTACTCAATAGCCAACATATAGCTACAATGCTGAGCAGTGCAAATATATAAAAGATCATTTCCATTGTCACAGGAAGTTCTGTTTGGACAGTGCTGACCCAAAATATGTGGTAGCAATTCAATGCAAATGTGCAAACTAGTGACCTCAGTTTCATTTTTAGATAAAGTGCTTCTTGCTTTATATAGAATTTTACTTACCTGAGTCCACTAGGGATTGGTACTATCTAACAAGCTTATAAATGAGTTGAAGGAGAGAGAGCCCAGTGAAATTTTCAAGTGCACAGATGAAACTAAGCTCTCCTGGGAGTGGAAATGCCAAATTGAAAAACTATGCCTGAAGGCTTTATGAGGGGGTAGATATGCATCAGATGAGCTTCTCTCCAGGCAAGTATAATATGACAAAGTTAGATAAAAATGATTCCCTCCTTACAGGGTAATGGATTTTGTTTTCCTGGTTAATAATTGATAAAACAATATCAGGTTCATTATGTAGCATTCCCTAAAATACAAAATTTTGTTATGGCTCAAAATGGTAAAAATATATTTCAGTAAATACATGATGAAGATATTTTCTGCTTGTATACAATATTTAATGCATAAGTATCTGTGAAAGCAAAACTTCACAGAGGTGATATTTGAACTGGTTTTAGTAGGTGAGTCATGATGTTCCAAGTAGAAGTAGAGGAAAAGGCAATCTATATAGAAGCATTGACATATACAAAACAGAAGCATAAAGGAGGGAAATGTGTTGTTGAGAGAAAAGTAGTTTTTTTGTGTGTGTGGTTGAAACAAAAGTCCAGAACATAATGATATAATTTAGAAATGAGTACCAAGCCTTATTGCAAAAGTCCTGGATAAGATGCTTATCTAAAAGGTGAAGAAAACCATTAAACTAAATGTTTAAAATAGCAAAATAACATAATCTCTTGAGTATTTTAGAAAGATAACTCTTGCAATAATGTTGATCAATGGCTAGAAAAGGGGGTCCTTTTGCCTCCCACGGGACAATTGCAATGTCTGGAGACCATGCTGGTTGTCATGAAAGGTTGAGGGTAGCAGGGTACTGTCATATAGTGCCATGGTCCCCAACCCCTGGGCCATGGACTGGTACCAGTCTGTGGCCTGTTACCAACTGAGCCACATAGTAGGAGGTGAGTGGCAGGTGAACAAGGGAAGCTTCATCTGTATTTACAGCTGCTTCCCATTACTCTCATCACCACATAAGCTCCACCTCCTGTCAGATCAGCTGTGGCATTAGATTCTCATAGGAACACGAACCCTGCTGAAAACTGCGCATGCAAGGGATCTAGGTTGCTGCTCCTTATGAGAATCCAATGCCTGATGGTCTGAAATGGAGATGAGGTGATGATGCTAGCGCTGGGAAGCGGCTGCAAAGACAGATTATCATTAGCAGAGAGGTCTGACTGCACAATAAATGTAATGTGTTTGAATCATCCCAGAACCAACCCCTCCCCTTTTCCATGGAAAAATTGTCTTCCATGAAACTGGTCCCTGGTGCCAAAAAGTTGACGATTGCTGATCTAGTGGGTAAACACTGGGGGTGCTTCTAAACATCTTATAATGTACAAAACAATCCCCACAACAAAGAAATATTCAGCCTCAAATGTCAATAGTACCAAGGTTGAGAAACCTTGATGTACAGGATGAATTGGAGAAAGGAGATACTTGAAACAATAAAAATCATTTAGAATACTGATATAATAATGAATTTAAGAAATGATGAGAGACTTATACTAATCTGTTTATTATTCTTAAGTTTGGATAAGTAGAGTATTGACAAGATGGATACAGAGTTAATACAATTTTCTAAATGTAACTAAAAGAAATCAGTTGCCTATTCTATATGTGAAATATAACTTATAGAATGATTTACTCATAAATTAATATAAACTGAAAAGAAGTTCAAGAAGGATATATGCTGCATTGCCAGTAAAATTAAAGATAAAATACCAATGCTGACACATCTGGATTTTTTTTTTATTATAAGGAGAAAGGAAAAATCCCATAATTTTTTAGAGTGAATACAGAATTGCTTAAAAGTCCAAAAGATGTTCAGCATTAGAATTCTCCTCCATAATATTAAATAAATTCCGCTGGAGTTTGAGGAGGAAATAGTGAACCAAAATTCCATGCCAAAACAAGGTGTTTTTCGTGGAAAAAGCAATAGAAATACTTTCAAATTTCATAATGCTCAAAATACATATGAATAGCATGCACTTATAGAAAATATTACATCAAGACAATAAACATAGTAAATCATAAAATTTAAAGAACTTAATATACAAAAGATTTGCCGCCTTTTAACTATTTGGTAAACTCGGGCATTAAATTGGACTTAATTTAATTTATTTTGGCCATGTAAAGTACAAATCCCGTACATACCTTGACCCTGCCATTATGTCCTCATCTGTATATCCTTGTTCCTTTTACTTTCCAGGGGTCAGCATATCTTGCACTTTATATAGGATCTCTGTGAAACCTTGCCCACAGCCGGCACTCACAGTCCGCACGATAGTTTGTGCTGTGCATTGACGACGGATGCGTTTTCCTCTTGTGTGATGAGGAAAGCTTTAAAGCACTGAAAGCTGGTTTTACTTTACAGGCAGCTTTAGGAAAATAACTATAATAACTCCTACTAAGGACTTGTTAAAAGGTCACAGATTCGTAGTAATTTATTAGCTGAACGTACACACTGCAACTGCAGAGATAAAAGCTGTAAAAGTAAAAGCTTTTGGCTGTCAGCTAAAGTCGACGCTGGGTTGTGCGCATTCATCTGTGGCTGTCAACTACAGTCGACGCTTGTACCGAAGTGGTTAAAATGATAATTGTTCCTGTTTGTTGGAGTGCTTGCTAAAAATGGCTAAGGAATTGACTCATTGGGTCATTGCCTGGTATAATTGTCCTGCAAAGTTTTATCGTATATTGTTTCTCTATTCTTATCCCCATGAAAGAGGATTCCCATAAAGAAATATGTCAGCAATTGTAATTGCATTATACTTATGCAATGCACCTCTGTATGTTAAAAAAAAATTCCCTGGATTTTATTTAATTATGAAAGATGAATATAATAAATTACCTCCCTTCAAGTTCTACATTATTTAATAACTTCTGTTTCTTTCCTGCAAACAGTACATTTTTATACTTGTATAAGACTCCAGAGCTTTCACAAAAATGATAATGAATGGAAGCCTTTAAATATAATATGGAAGAGACAGTGGGGTATTTAAAATATATATGTAAATGCCACTGATTTTTACAGATTTTTAAAACCTCAATTATTTCTTATTGATTTAGAATACTTTATGGGATTTTGGCAGAATCTTTAACATACATATTTTGGAATTTTCAGTTACTTTACATAAATAGTTAATGATTAAGGTTACGTTGAAATAGTAAAAAAGAATTTTATATATTAACTTGGAAAGGAAATAAAGCTATAATCCTATACATTATTCAAGAATACAGAAGCCATCCCAGGTTTTTCAAACAATAAGTTAATTTTTTAATAGTTATATGTTCTGGGAAAACTTTATTAGTGCTTGCTTTTTTTGTTTGTCTTAATGTCCAAAAGAATTGTTTAGAACATTTGCTTTCAGTTTTTTTAGGCTAAAATTACACCAGCTATGCACTACAACAAAGATACTAATATCTCCTAGTCTGAAGGAGACCAAGAACATTTTACCAAGCTTTGTACATAAGTATAATATGTGCAAAAAAAGTATACATGTTGTAGGAGTACAGCTCAGTACATTTTCACTAGCTGATTATCCCAGTGTATCTAGCCACCAAATCAAGAAATCATCACCAGTAACTCAAAAAACCCTCTGCTCTTTTCCCCAAATGCAGTCAATTATCCTAACTTCTGATATCATAGAATCGTTTTCTTTGCATTATTTCATTGGATATTAAATTGGATATTGGATATTGGACACACAGTATGTTCACTTTTATGTCTGATTTCTTTAGCTCACCATTGTTTGTGTGATTCATTCATAACGTTGCGTGTAATTGTAGGCAGTTATTATAATTGTGGTACAGTATCTATTACGTGAATGTACCTCAATTTATCCTTCTACCATTGATGGAGATTTGAGTGATAATAGGTTTCAGCTATTACAAACAACAGTATTCTATTATATTACATGCCTTGTGGTAAATATTTTTACAAGTTTATGATAAAAATATACCTAGAAATGGGATTTCTGGATCATAGAGATTGTGTATGTTCACCTTCAGTAGAAACAGCCAAATAGGTGCCCAAAGGTCGTACTAATTCTACACTGCCACCAGCTGTTTTGAAGAACTCTGGTTACTCAGTTGCTCAAAATCCTCATCAACACTTGCTGTTTCTGTTTTTTTTTTTTATTCCCCAGCCATTCTGGTGATTATTTAGTGATATGTCATTATGGTTATAATTTCTATTTCCCTGATGCCTTTTCATATGTTTTATGAGCAATTTGTATATCCTCAAAGAGAGGTGATTTATGCAAAGAAATGTTTACAAAAGTGCTGGATAAGCAGGACAGGGGAAGACTGGGTATTAGACCAAATCAGGAAACCATGCCTGCCTCTGTCCTGAGACACATTCATAGCTAAGCTGCTACAGGGCAGTGCTTTTGAAATGGAGCTGCCTCACTTGTTCCTTTTGGGACCTGAAAATGCTGGAGACCACACTTTCCTGGTAGTTGCCTTTCTGCTAAATTGAGAGCTGAACACACAGTGCCTCTTTCAGTGCCTCCCATTTATAAAACTAATCGTGAAACAAAGCAAGAAATTCTAGTGTCATTTTCAGGCCTCCAGCGTGCCACTCCTCTCCTCCATTCCTCATAGAAAAAAAAGCTTGGAAGGTCAGGAAGCAAGCTATATACCAGTTGTCTTTATCTAGCTCAGTGCCCTTTACCTTAGCCCTCTAAATATCAAAGAGCAAGGAGGTGTATAAGGACTATGGCCGTATCGACAACAGTGGTCTATCAACATTTTTAAGCAACTGGTTAACCAGTAATTTTCATGTATTTGGCACAGTGTTCTAGAAAAATAAAAAATTAATACTTACCCTCATGATTCTTGTACCTTCTTAGTGAATAAAGAGCAAAAAATCACTAGACATTGCTGACTTATGCAGCAAATTGGGAGGCTGAGTTGTCATAATAGACTATGAATCTTAAGTGACTTGTCTGAGAGCAGGAGGGGAGAAATGACAGCTAACATGGTTGGGCACACAGTTGGTTGAGCTTTATCTCAAAGGGTAAATAATCTTTGAATAGAAGGAAGGAAGAAGAAAAAGCATTGGGCAACAGGAGCAATACAAGTGGAATAAAACATAGGATTGACGGATTGAGCAGTGGCATCTTTCCAAAATATTAAGATTCTGTCTTATCTTGCTTCAAAGTAGGCTTTGGAAGAATATAGGAGAATCAATAAATTAAAATCTTGTAACAAGACTGCTGTCAACTCTGAAAAGAACACTGCAGGAGGAATAAGGAAACAAAGATATTTAGCTAAGAGAAGAGAAACCTAAAAAAATGTCTACCATGTCTAAGAAAGTGTAAACTTGTTTCAGTTGTTTGGAAAGGAAGAGCTTCAATCAATGTTCACATGTTAGAGTCATCCAGCTATAAATTCAGGGAAAAAGAATTTTTTAAACAATTGCTATCTTTCAGTGAAACATACTACCTCATGTAGATATGATGTCTTCAGCCCTAAACTATTCTCATAGAAATTAAATGACCAACTATACCATAGAAGGGATTTCGGAAATCAAAATCAAGAAGATGATCCAAGTGTCCCTTTAATCTAAAGCATTATTTGGGACAGGTAGGAACCGGAAAGCCAGTTAGTTTTGAATGTATTAAATTAATTTTCTTTTATACCTACTCTGTTCCAACTACTACCTAAGAAACTGGTAAATGAAATAATTCAATGTTTTCTGGAAGAAATTGGAAGGAACCCTAGTTTTAGAAGATACTCCATGAAAGAAATAAGTCTGAAGTCCAATAACGTTGAGAAATTCTGCATCTGTTACCCTTTTAATAATAACAACAGTAATTTATAGAATATAAAACACTTTGATGACTCTTCCATGCCCTTAAGTAAATAAATTTGCTTAACCTCTGATTCGTCTGGCATTTTCCCACTTTTCTCAAAAAAATCGATTTTCTTTCAGTAAAAGTATCATATCAACATTCTGGAACTTGTATATGCATAGATCTAATATGATACATTTTAATTGTAATCACAGCTATTGCCTATGGGAACGTATAGCTTCGTAAGGGTAATAGGCAGTTATGATTCAAAATGCAAAGCAGTGCTTTAGGGG
This sequence comes from Cheirogaleus medius, assembly GCA_008086735.1. Classification (NCBI taxonomy): domain Eukaryota; kingdom Metazoa; phylum Chordata; class Mammalia; order Primates; family Cheirogaleidae; genus Cheirogaleus; species Cheirogaleus medius. The sequence continues at coordinate 1,095,737 of VBSM01003159.1, forward strand.
GTGAATGCATGTACTATGGAAACATACACCTAACCCAGCTTTGGGGTGGGAGTGAGGGCAGGAAAATTTCTAAAGAAGATAACACAAAAGCTAAGATCGATAGTATACTCAGGAATTACTGGCAAAGAAGGAGGGAAATAGGGTTTCAGACTTGTTATTAACGTATATTAATACAGACTTGTTTTACATCTCAGTTTTTCTAACAGGATCACTGCAAAGGCCATTGAAACATTGAACTATACGATCTCAGGTGTAGGAAAGAAGCATAGAGATCCTCTAATGTAGAAGCCTTTTCTAGAATGGCCTAACAGAAGGTCATCTAACTTGTTTAAATATTTTTTGAGCTCTCTATCTTATGATGCATTTTTTTCCTCTTATATTAAGATGAAATCAACCTTTCTGTAACTTTCCCCTGTCCCAGCTCTGCATTTTTGAGCTACACAAAAGAACTCTAGACTTTATTACTTTGGGAGTACCAGAGTCATTTTCTACTGGTGATGGAATTTAAAATCAGATCTATTAATGGAGTTTTCAGTAGCTCTGTCCATTCATTTTAATACCAGACATTTTACTACTTTTAACATGTGAAGTACATCTGCACATTTTAAAGTTTTCTTAAAACTACAATATAAATATTGAGTTTTATATAACCTTTTATTTATCAAGGGAGTATTTGGGAGATTTGGGTTTGGCATCTTTTTGTAAAAATGTTAGATCTTAGGAACATTTTCATAATTCAGCAGGATCTACAATGTTAATGGACCTAAGCAGCGGGATCTTTGGACCACATGCTATAAATACTCCTCAGAGTGCTTGTAATTTCAATTCCAGAGCCTAATGCTGGCTGTAATTCATTTGCTTTTCTTTTATTGAAAGTGATTCACAGCAGCCTTCTGATTTTGGAAGTGTATTGCTTTTGCTCAATTCTAAGTTTGTAGTCAAAATTTAAATGAAAGTATGGTAGTGGAGAAAGCATGGTAGGGATTGAAAAAAGTAATGGTGGAGAATAAATATTTTCTATGAGCAAAAGATTCTTTTCAAGATATTTAAATCACTCAGGGATAAATTAGAATTAGAATTTTTTATCTCCTGTTTCATTTCAGGCTTCCAGGGCTCATAATACTAAAATTTAATAAAAATGTGTTCTTTGCTTGATTGAAATTAAACGGTTGCAAGGTACTCAATAGCTTCAGATTTTAATTTAAACATGAGATATGTGAAATACAACTTGATGTTCTGTGTGTGTATATGTGTGTGTTCTTAGTTGGCATAGCAAAATTGACATGTATGCTTAAAAAAAAACTGGTTAAAATTACCTTGTTTTAACCTTAAACAGGATTAGAATTTTGGATATGATACAGCTCAATTCAAGCAAATTTCATGATTTTATAAATGAGGAAATCAAGGTCAATAATGTTAAGTGATTGTTATTAGAATCAGAAGTGGAAAATCTCTTGAGGATTTTCACTGTATATAATATGCCTTTTTTTACTTGGTAATAGGCCAGAAGTGTAATAATATAAAAGTATTTTGACAATTTAAATAGTGACAGTACTCTTATTTGAATAAATATGGTTAAGTTCAAGAAAAAGGAGAAATATAAATTTGAAAAATGAAATCTCCTAAATATCACATGTTGTAATGTTCGTTATTTTTAAAGTTCATCTTTTTCCCCCATTAGGGAAATCATCTGTTTGGATCTTCTTATCTAATGAAGAACAACTTCTGGTAAGGATGTTTAATAAATGAAAATTTTATAAAAATGATCTATCATGTTTATTGCATATCATCTGTGTTTTCATTTATAATTTCCAATATACAAATGGCTGAGAAAAATATGTATCATATTATTTTTATGCTATATATCATATTACAGATATAAAAATGGAGTCACTAAAAATCTGCTCTTTATTTTCACTGAGAGGTAAATGTCTGATAAGAGATCGAAGTGTTACTTATTTAAGCATCAGTAATAATAGTGCCCTTTAATTGGCACTATTCACCTAAATTGGTGAAAGATAATTTAAAGCATTAAAGGAAAAAATGAACCTCAGAGGTTCCCTTGACCTCCCTAGCAAAGTAGATGGCTCCTCTTCTACAGGCACTCCCTTGCCCCATTGACCTGTTTTTTCTTTTTAGAACATTTATCATCACCTGGAATTTATTTATCCCTACAGTGCCCATCATCCCCATTGGAAGATAACTTCTAGGGGAGCCCAAATGCTTGCATATTGGCAAATGATTGGCCCATAGGTATTTGTTGAATGGATGTATTAAGAATCAATAAAGTGATCACCTGTTATGTACCAGCCACTGAATCAAGTTGCTTCACCATTTCCATTTATCCATGTAGTAAATCTAAGAAATAGGTATCAGCTCTATTTTTATTAGATAAGGAAATAGTCTCAGTAGAAAAATTATTTGTTCTGGATTATGTAATTATTACGAAGGTGCTGGAACTTGAACTCTTATTTAGCAATTTCAAATACTGAGCTCGCTCTTTTGTGGAACAAATAGCCTGAAATTCAGGATGTTAAAATGATGTCAAGAATAAATGAACGGGAAACGAATGCAAAGACCAGAAGTAATGTTTGAACACAAAATTTCCATGTCCAAAAAACCACACTGCTCCTAGGCATCTCTAGATAGGAGGCTGGATAGCTGATTTCCTAGTTCCAACATATTCATGTGTATTTGACACCTCTGTAACAAAAAGAATACAATTTTAGAAATTATGGCTAGTTTTTATTACATAGGTACATAGGTATCAACAGTTTTGAGTTATTGTTTATGTTGTAAATATATAATAAGAAACACTGGTCTGACAGGGTAATGTTAAAAATATATATACATTTTAATTCTAAAAAGAGTCAATTAATTTCTAGGTGTTCATACTCCAATTCAAGATCATATTACCTGTATTTTAGAAATTGTATTATTTTTAATAAAACTTTTCAATTTTGAGATCATTATAGATTCATGTGCCATCATAAGAACCAATACAGAGAAATTCCGTGTGCTTTTTTTTTTACCCAGTTTTTCCAAGTATAGCATCTTGCAAAACTATACTACAAAATTAAAGTCAGGTTATTGAATTAATCAGTTAATATAAAGCACATTTCCACCACCACATGAATCCCTTCTGTTGCTGTATTACAGCTATACCCACTTCCCTATTCCCCCTAACTCCTCGCAACCACTAATCTGTTCTCCACTTCTAAAATATTGTCATTTCAAACATGTTATAAACATGGAATCATCCAGTATGCACCCTGACAGGATTCGCTTTTTCCACTCAACGTAATTCCCTGGTGATCCACACAAATTGTCCTGGGTATCAGTTGTTTATTTCTCTTTGTTGCTGACTAGTATTCCATGGTATGGATGTAGCCAAGTTTGTTTAACCATTTAAGGACATCCAGGTTGTTGTTAGCCTCTGGTTATTTATTTATTTATTTATTGAGACAGAGTCTCACTCTGTTGCCCGGCTAGAGTGCCCTGGCGTCAGCCTAGTTCACAGCAACCTCAGACTCCTGGACTCAAGCACCACCATGCCTGGCTAATTTATATATATTTGTCCAGCTAATTTCTTTCTGTTTTTTTTTAAGTAGAGATGGGGTCTGGGTCTTGCTCTTGCCCAGGCTGGTCTCTAACTCCTGAGCTCAAACGATCCACCTGCCTCGGCCTCCCTGAGTGCTAGGATTACAGGTGTGAGCCACCACACTGTGCCAGCCTCTGGTTATTATGAGCAAAACTGCTACAGACATTTATGAACATGTTTTATTGTGAACATAACTTTTCATTTCTCTGGGAAATGAAAAGTCCCATTACAATTTTTAAATTTAATAAAACAAAAAAATGATATCAAATATTATCATTCATGCTGGGCCCTCACAGCTCAAGATTAACTAAATCAGGACAAGAAGAGGACTTAATTAATGTTAACAGAAAAAAGCCAAACTCTGTAAAATAATTTTAAAGAGATTTACTCTGAGCCAAATTTGAGGACCATGACCTAGAGCCATGCCCAAGAAGCTTTGAGCAAGTGGACTTGGTGTGGCTGGTTTACAGTTTGGTGTTATACATTTCAGGGAGACAGGGGTTACAGGTAAAGCCATAAAACAATACATGGGAGGCATACATTGGCTTGGCCCTAAAGGATGGGCCATCTCAATGGGGGTGGGGATGGTTACAGGTTATAGGTAGGTTTAAAAATTCTTTGGGCCAGGTGCGGTAGCTCACGCCTGTAATCCTAGCACTCTGGGAGGCGGAGGCAGGCGGATTGCTCAAGGTCAGGAGTTCATAACCAGCCTGAGCAAGAACAAGACCCCATCTCTACTAATAATAGAAAGAAATTAATTGGCCAACTAAAAATATATAGAAAAAATTAGCCGCGCATGGTGGCGCATGCCTGTAGTCCCAGCTACTCCTCGGGAGGCTGAGGCAGGAGGATCGCTTGAGCCCAGGAGTTTGAGGTTGCTGTGAGTTAAGCTGAGGGCACAGCACTCTAGCACAGGCAACAAAGTGAGACTCTGTCTCAAAAAGCAAAAAGAAAAAGAAAAAGAAAAATTCGACTTGTAATTGGTTAAAGACCTGAAGCTTTGTCTAAAGGCTTGGAATGTTTTAAGATAAGGAGCTATCAATCAGAGACAAGCCACCTGACATACATTTGTTGTGTAAATTGAAGACCTGCAGGTTTGTCTTGCATACCCTTTGGCCTCTTAATAGGTTACAAAGGATGTCTCCAAGAAGGGAAGGGGGGCTTGATGAAACATGTCTGACCTCCCTCCTCATGACAGGCAATTTAGTTTTAGGATATTCCCTTGGCCAAGAGGGGGTCCATTCAGTCAGCCAGTGGGGGCGTGAGCCTTAGGATTTTATTTTAGTTCACAGTAAGTTAAAGAGAAATTAAATAACTGCTTTTTATTGATGTATATAAACATCCTTACAATCATTATTTTTATTATGGCTGGTGCATCTCTGAAACAAATAGTCTTATTTTGTTTATCTAAGAAATGTCCAGTTACCTCATTATGTTCTTTCTTTGAATTTTTATATGCTAAGCATTGACTGTTGGCTTATATTGCCCTGATACCTATTGAAGTGAGAGTACTGGGTTTATGTTCATAGATCAACTTGTACAGGATTGGAGCTATAATATTTCCCTTAAGAACTAGGGATGCTCTTCTAATTTGCTGGAGCATGACACGCCAATGTGTCAGGGTGTGTTTTATAGCATTTATTAATAATCTTCATTTCTCTCATGAGGTATATTTGCTGACCTGGCAATGTGCCTGTATTCATCTAACCTTGAACCATAAGAAAACAAACAACGTTTTGCCAAATAACCATATGGGAAGAAGAGTGTTCTAAGTAATCCAAAAGTATAATTAAATACACACTCACACATAGATGTGTATGTGTATAACTGTATGCATGTATATATGTCTACAAGCCATAAAATACTGCTCTATCTAGAAATTTCATACTCTTGAAGGCTAAAATCAGGAGACTACAAGAAAAGGCTCTGTTTGCCAAGCACTTGTCTTGTAAGAATTGCTAAAATTGTACCTGCCTTATTTACATCCTGCTAAGATAAATTGGGAGTAGACCATAATATACACAAGCCAACTATAGTATAAAAAAGTTAAATACCTCTCTACTAAATTCTGAAATTCAGACAAAATTCAGAAATTTCCATACTTTCTATTTTTTTCATACATTAGAGTGAAGACAGACAAAAATACAGATTTATTTGTGCATTTAAGAAATATTTATCTATCATTTTCTTTGTGTAGGTTCTGATGTAGGTGGTGGGATATCAAAGTGAACAAAATCCTTGGTAATGGAGCTCATATGCCAGTTGTGGGTGGGGGGAGGTAATCAATGTGCATGTAAATAAATGAATGAGAAATTTTCAAATACTTTTCTGTGAAGAAAATGAAATGGGATGATGAGACAAAGTGGTTAGCATAAGACTGATGATTATATGCTAGCAGTAGTGGTCAGAGAAATCTTCCTGAGCAGGGGACAGGTGAGAACAGACACATGAATACTGAGCTGGAATCAGCAGTGCAAAAACATCCCAAGAGGTAGAATATTCCAGGCAAGGAGAATAGCAAATGCAAAGACCCTAAGATGAAAAGGAGTCAGGTGACTTTGCTTGGAAGATCTGTAGGTCTAGCTCTTGTTATCTTAGAAGTGAATTGTCTGGATCCTTTAATTCTGGAGCCAGAGCCCTGCCAGGCAGCACTGGCCACCCCACCACCTTGGAATCACTTACGAAATGGAAAGAGAACAATTGTCATGGCAGGGAAGAAGATAGCATATACTAGAGAATAACACAGAAATCAACAAATGGAAGAATAAAAAACTTTGAAGTGCCACATGGGCATGTAAACAGAGAAGCAAGGAAAGTTTGATATAGTTGAGGGAGCTGTGCAGATTTTAGTTCGACAGAAAATTTCAAGGAATAATAATGGACTGGTGTGGCCAGAGGAATGAATAAAGGGGAGGCTTGTAGGAGGCTTTAGGGTCTTCTCGATTAATTTAATGAAACTGCTTTTGTCAGTGAATCATAATGGCTAATGGCTGCAGATATATATGAACTTGGAAGCCAGAACTCCTAAGATTCAATCTTACTACAAACACTTACCAGATTATAACCCTGTTACTATCACGGTTTCAGCCTCACTTCCTCTTCTGTAAAATGGCACTAATATTTGAATTTTCCTCATATGGGTATTGGAGTGCTAAATGAGTTAGTCTGAATGAAATGGGGAAATATTAGAGAGTTTTAAGTATAGATGTTACAAAATATTGCTTGAATTTTGGTGGAATTATTCTGGCTGTTGAGAATACAACAAAGAGTAAATGCAAAGGTTGAGCAGAGAAACCAGTTAGGAAGCAGTTGGGATGTTCTGGTTTGGAACAGGGCATTGATAGTGGAAAAAGTAGAAAGTGGTCAGAATGTAGATATTGATCTGAAGGTAAACCCACAAGATTAGTTTATGAGATAAAAATAAGAAGTCAAGAATGACTTTAAGTTTTCTGACATGAACAACCAAACAAATGAATATTCTTCACTGAAATTTGGAAGACACAGATGAAGAATGTTTGGTAGGAAGATCAAAATTCAGTTTTGTATGTGTTAATTTTGAGTTGCCAATTAGATATCCAAGTGGAGGTGTTAACTAAGCAGTCAGATATCTGAGTTAGGATTGAAACTCATGAGGCAGGATGAAGTCATAAAGGGAATGGATAAGGTACAGAAATGAAGAGCTATAAGACGTGAAGACTGGGATACTCCAATGTTGGTCACTCAGGTAGGAAAATAACCTGGACTTTACATGAAGAAAGTGTTTCAAGAAGGGGGAAATGGTCAACTGTTTCACCTGCTGCCTTTGGGTTAAGTCATATGTGTCCAGAGAACTGATCAGTGGTGGGGATGAACGCCTGATGAAAGTGAGCTTGAGAGAGAATGAAAAGTGGAAAACTGAGGATGATAAGGGAGAGTGATACCCATGTAGGTGGGAAGCCATGTGAGAACCTTAGAAGAGATCGTGGACATTTCATTTATATCGTTGCGATGCAAGACAGAGTAAATGGATACCAAAGTTGGTAAGAGGGTAGGAGTTTGGGGAGTTCCTTTCTAGTTTTTCTGATTTTCTCAAATAAGTGTGAAATTGAGAGAGGAGATATTGGGGGTTCAGAGAGGAAAGGTATAATACAGTTTTCCATGAGAGTAGGAAACTAAACACAAGCACCAGACAGTATTAAGGGATCACTTGAGGTTCATGTTCCAGCATTTAACATGAGAACAGCCAATATATTTTTTTGGTTTTAGTTTTTCTCTAGCCATATTCAGCTGCATATGTACAAGTGCAGAGTTGATGGAAAATCGAATTTCATGAAATTAGTTACTTTGCCAAGTGACTATAGTTGCTTTGCCAAGTGAATTGAGGGACAAACAAGAGTTGAGGGAGTATCCTAGTGTGTGATTATAATAACTAACAGTGGAATTTAGATTGAGCAAGTATAAAATGAGAGTGAGAGAATAAATAGGAGAGTTGATGGGATTGCATGTGTAGAAAGAGTTGTTGGCATTGAGGAACCAATGGGAGTGAGATGTAAAGAGAGAAGTGAAGATAAGTGAGATGCTTGAGGTTGTGAATGAGAAGAGACTACCGTAATGTGCATGATAATGGTAATTATGGTTGAGAGAGGGTGGAGGATGGGATCATTGAGGGATATTTCAAAACACTGGTAAGTCAGAATGTTAAGAAAATTATTTCTGTATAAATTGATATCATGAAGATTTAAGACTTGGGTGGTCTTAAAGAAAATGACAGTAAGATAGGAACTAAAATTTTTAAGAAATGAGGAGGAGTAACCTGAGGCACAGTAGCTATTTGCAAGAAGGGCTCGTGTGTGGTAATGTCATTTTTAGGACATTTCTGAGAGATGGAAGAGGGGAGAATATGAAACTGAAAATGAGGCATCAGGAGCACACTGATTCCACCACCAGGCCTACTGGTATGAGGAAAAAGAGGGAAAACACATGATGCTCCATTGAGAACACACTGTCCACAGAGAAGATCCAGATGTCCTTTGAGCAAGATGATGAAGGGAACATTAGAGTAGAGTTTGAGGACACTATACTCTGAGTTCCACAGAGCACTGTTGAAAAGTTTCGGGAACTGTGGCAGGCTGGGGGATGGGGACTAAACAAGAGATATGCAGCCTAAAGGGGTAAAAATGTGGGAAATGAGAGAGGAAATCAACAGCTTCTTACCATGATCTGAAATAAGCCTGAACAAAGCCCACTGATGAAAGTGGGCTTAGGAGAGAATGAGAAGTGGAAAATTGAAAGCAATGTGTAGGCATGGTGGTCTCATGGAAGGTGTTTAATAGAAGTGGTGAGAATCTGTGGGTGTCTGGGGGACGCCTGAAGGAGATTTGGAAGCCAGGGGTCGCTGAGTTTTGCACCCACCTCTCTCTCTCGACCACTGTCGCTCAGGATTTCAACACATATGGTGAGTGGGGCAGGGGTGGTCTTATTCTGAGTGCAAAAGTTTGGAAATGTGTCGTGACTTTCTAGTTTAAAAAATATTCATTTTTAAAGTAAAACCAAAATAAATATTACTTATGATCTGACCCAGCCCAGTTCTAATCACCTGGAGATTACTTGGAAAGAGATAGCAGAGACTGTCCCTGAGTTTCCCACAAAGTTTTGTGTGGAATGTGTATTTTGTTTAGGCCCCTCTCAAATTATTTGTCTGTCTTTGCTTTGAACAATAGGTGGGGATGTTGACAAGCTAGCCCTTTTGTGTTGAATTTCTCCACTGACTTGATTAAGCACAACAGCTTTTCATTTTGAGGTTTCCCTCACCAGGAGACTTTTCACAACTCTTCTCCTCAGCCTTTCTCTTCCCTTGGTCGTCCAGGCAATAAAATCATAATCCTATCTTTTACAACATCACAGGCTGATAACAGCATGAACACACTCAGAGGATTCTTGCTCTCATTAAGCTTTTAATTTCTTTATTGACTTTAATTAAATTTGAGAGGCTTTTTCAATAACAAGAAAGAAACATGTTTGTGTATTGGATTAATAGCATTGTATTAGCCAGACTGTAGATGATATTTTAGGGGAAAGGGGCAAGGTTTTCTCTTATCCTAGATTCACAAATGTAAATTTCTCCATCTCTGAGTTTCTTGCTGTTAAAGGGATGGACATCCTATCATATGAACTACAATAAAAATGGCATTGTTTCCTTGACAAAGTATGAGAAGAAAATGACTCTCGGGTGAAACTTTTTAAACAATATTATAGCTGATTGGCTTGGTATAAATTAGAATGAAGAGTGCCTATGTTTTTAAATGCAATGAAAACATTTATTAATTCAATGAACAAATATGCATTGACCATCTCCAATGTGCTATGCATTCTTCTAGACAATGAGCAACATTAGTGCTTAAGAGAAGAATTGTGCCTGCTCTCACAGAGCCTATACAGCAGAGATAGACAATAAACAGGTAAATCAATTGAAGTAAATAATACATTTATAAAGAGTTATAAAAGCCATGAAAGAAGTTAAGCAGAATGACATGATGAAGTGGCTGGTGGGATGGTGGGATAGAGTGTGGAAACAACGGCAGAAGCTGGTCGGAGGAGGTTTCTCTAAGTTGCTGATATTTAACCCAAAAGAATTATTTTGTAACACTCAGTCTTTCCTCCAGTTTTGGTGAACTTTGATTAAATCTGCATTTGATTGTAAGTAATATAGAGGCATTTGGAATTAAAGCTAATAGGAACAAAATAAAAGTTTTTTTCAAATAACAAATCTTTTCCTTTATTTTTCATATAAGGATCAAAATCAAATAGTTTTACTTCTTATTTGAGGTATTTGAAATAATTAGAGCCATGCCACAAAGGGGAAAAATGAAGCTGATAAAAATGCCCAAACCTGAGATTTGCTCCATAAGTAGGTGATATTCTATAGCTGCACTATGCAACATCTGACACAGGTCTCATGTGGCTTTTCAGTACCTGAAACAAGCCTAGCTCACACTGAGATATGCTAAAGTGTAAAATAAACATTGTATCTCAAAGTCTTAGTACAATAAAAAAGAAAAATATTCATTTTTCATTAATTACAGGTTGAAATGATAATATCTTGGTTAGATTAAATTCAGTATATTTTAAAATTAATTTCACTTATTTCTTTTTACTAATTAAATGTGGCTTCTAGAAAATTTAAAATTCTTTATGCAGCTCTTGCTTGGGGTTCATGTTGCATTTCTATTGGTGAGCACTGATCTAGAGAATTTGCCAGTGCTCCCTTAAGCATGTTGCAGAGAATTTACAACCCAATTGTTCAAATGAATTAAATGTTCATGAAAGATGACACGTTTTAAAATTTAGATGACAAAATAGAAATAGAAGTTATTGAAGACAAAATGACAGTGAGATCATATTTTATTAAAACTATCATCTAATAATGTTTGGGAATGACATGCTAACACAAAATAATCATTGAAATCTGGTAATTTTTGCATTCTTTTAGGGAAAAGAACGTTCTGATTTGTTAAGAGACTTCAAATATCATCTAGAATAAGGAACTATACTATGTTGAACAGATAATTTTTTATTCTTTACTACTAACCATATAGAACCTACGCTAAAACTTACTGAAATTTTTCAGGGACCACATTTGGGGGAAAAAATAAGTTTTACTTGTCATGAGTGAAATTATTATAAAAAGAATTATAGTGATATTTTTATTCTCATCCAAAAATATTTGCTCAAAGAACTTGGTCTAAGTAATTCAAACAGCCATACAGATTGTTGGAGAAATATTCTCCAGGTTGAAAGAGTTCTGATGAAAAAGAGATTATCTTCTGTTGTTTTCATTTGTTTGACTGTTTGCTTGTTTGTATTAAACAGCTCTTGCTCACACATGGAGACATATTTTAAAGGCAGAAATACTTAGAAGTAAAATCTTAAATGTAAGGATACCAGTTCACAATAACCAGTTTAGTTCAAGTAGGAAAGACAAACCTGCTTTTATGTAAAGCCCTTAAGTATGTAAAGTTTCTAAAGAGTACTTGGCCTGATAGAATACTATAATACCTTCTCTGGTAAATATGTTTAGAAAGTCCAAATGATAGTGTTCTTCCAGGATGAATGGTGTTCATTTTCACAATGAATATTTGGTTATTTGATGATAAGCTTTTGTGATGGAGGTCTCTGTTGAAGGATTATCTATTTTTTGATCTATGCTTATATGAATCTCTTGTTCATGCTGATGCAGCTTATTTGTCAACTGCTTAATAATCACTCCAATACTCAGTGGCTTAAAGTAACAATTTTGTTATGCTTGCTGACTCTGTGGGTTAAGAATTTGAAAAGGTCATAGCAGAAATAAATTTTCTTTGTTCAATAATATTTGGAGTCTCAGCTGGAGAGTCTCAACGTTTGAAAATGAGTGACCAGTATTACCTGGAGGTATCTTTATTCACAAATCTAGCAATTAATTGTAACTATCAGTTTGGACTTGAATTGGGACTTTTGAACAGTGGATCTACACGTAGTTACATGTGTCTTGGGCTTCCTAAGAGCATGGCTTCCTTGGAATGGTTATATCCTTACATGACAATTCAGAGTGTTCTAGTGAGTAAGACGGACACTGCATTGATTTTTATGACCTAGCTTCAGAACTCATACAGTGTCACTTCCACGCCATTTTATTAGTTAAAAGCAAATCATAAGCTGAGATTCAAGAGGAAAAGGGTACTCTATTTCTTCTTGATGAGATGTGAAAGAATTTGCAGGCACATTTTAAACCACCACATGCTGAGGGAAAAAAAAATCTCTCTGCAAAATGAGTAGTGAAAGATATAGAATTGTGAAACTAGGCTGGGTGAAGTGGCTCACGCCTGTAATCCTAGTACTCTGGAAGGCCAAGGCAGGAGGATCGCTTGAGCTCAGGAGTTTGAGACCAACCTGAGCAAGAGTGAGACCCTGTCTCTACTAAAAATAGAAAACTTAGCCAGGCATTGTGGCACAGCCCTGTAGTCCCAGCTACTCAAGAGTCTGAGGCAGGAGGATGACTTGAGCCCAGGAGGTTGCCTTGAGTTATGATGATGCCACTGGGTGACAGAGTGAGACTTGGTCTCAACAAAACAAACAAAAAAAAGGAAAATAGAATTGTGAAGTTAGATATTAATGGAACTTCTAGTTTTCTTGTAGCCTAATATTGATAATCATATGATTTGTATTACTGGGTATTAGGAGTGGCAAAAAAAAGCACTGAAAGTTCTTTCTCTCTGTTGGGAAAAGTTCTTTGAGCCATCAAAAAATTAGTGAATATCCCATTTTCTGAAGTTTGAAAAGAGGATTTGGAATCTAAGCTTTCAATATCAAATCTTTTTTGCTTTCACTGTTAACAACTTTCATTTTCTTAAGGCTTTCTTATCTTTTCGATTAGTTCTGAAAATAAATGCATTAGTATTACTCTTTTTGAGTAAATAACCTAGGTATAAATTTTTATAGAAAACTATCCCCTGCTGAATGAAACTGTGATCTTTGGGAAATCATTATTTCTTTCATTCTTTAAGTTTTATCATTGATTTTAGGATTATTTGTTTGCTTTCTTTAAAAATAGTCACACTCCTACATGAGTATGAATATATGATGACTGAAATTTCGTGTTCTAACTGTTGCTTTTATGTTTATATAAAATTCTTGTCTAGTTCAATCCCTCAGAAGATTTCACTGAGTGCGACATGGGCTCTGCTCTTAGGGAAATTATATTCTTAGGAAAAAAGATACATACAATAAAATAAATACATAAATAGCAAAAACCATCAGGTAGTCATAAGTCTTCTGGCAAAAGAAAAATGGGATAAAAGTAAAATGAGATGATGTGTTAGGACTGAAAGGGAGTAGGAACTCGCTTTCAGGGAAGATTTGATGAGATTATAACATCCAAACTGGGACCTAAATCATGAGATAACTAGCTTTTGAAAAACTCGGTGGGCTTGGTGTTAATGGTGACTATTTCACGTTGAGCAGCCTTACCATTCACTACCGTTTGGGGGTATCTAAATTCCAACCTCACAGAGCAAGTTGGTGTTGCTACAGTGTGAGATGGTTTTACCTTGCCATACCTTAGCACTTTTCCCCTTCGCCTTCCATATACTTCTCCTTTTCAGCCAGAAAAACAAACAAACAACAGAAACAAAAACAACCCCAACTGTTGGTGTTTAGGATCCAACACAATTATCAACTTGCCTTTTCTCACCTTTCTAAAATAGTGACTTTTCCTTCCACCCTTTGAAAATATTTTACCACTTGTCATAGCATATCATTGGTATTTGTTTTATTACTTCCTATTAATAATATTTTTCTCACTAAATGATGAGCTTTACTGGGGCAACTTTGTATTATTTTGTGTTTTTCTTTTATTTCAAAATATTAAGGGGGCACAAATGTTTTTGGTTACATGGCGTGTATTTCTGTTTACCTCAGAATTTCGCACATAATAAGCTAAAAAATGTTTCTTTAATATAGTTTTGACTTCAAAAACCAAATTATTTATAGTAAGAGGTTACTGTTTGATACTAGATATTTCCAACAGACTTCAGTTCATTCAATTATATTTGTCCGTGTATTTTGTGTCCCTGCTAATCCATGGGAGGTGGCATTATGAGAACTCCCCTGATAACAATTTTAAAACTTGAAAGATGGATTGACTGTATTTTTCAGTCAGTGATGAAAAACAACCCCTGAATGAGAGGATTGATATTCCTTGTATGGGATTTGCAGCTTTTCTAACACATTGGACCAACTAATCACCTCCTGTTAAGCGTAAATGTATTTTCAGTGTCCTGCTATCCAAAGAGCTACTCTATTCATTCTTTGGTAATTATAGGTTAGCTTGTCTATTAAGACCCACGAAATAAAAACAACAGTGGGGCTAAAGCCACGCATGAACATTCTCCTTCAGAAGAGGAGAAACACACTGATGCACTTTGTTTGCATGAAACTCTTGTGTCCTGGTGTTTTTCCCTCTTCATCTACTCCCTCTTTGCCAACCTTGTGTTTTTTTCTTTTTCTTTCTTTTTTTTCCCCGCTGTTTGACTATGGTTCTTACCTAAAGTTCAAACTTCTTTTTAATTATTTACTCTCTACATTCTTGCTAGTTAATAATGTATTGTTATTTTGACTTCAAAGTTATAGAAGAGGAGTGATAATAGTAATGACTGATAACTAGACTACACTTCAGAGTTTCTGAAAACATTTCCACATACATAGGGTTTGATTTAACCTTTATTCCTGCAGATCTATTGCCTATAAAGTAATGTTTTTAAAATATCTGTGCAGATGTTACTTTCTTATATCACAGCACATACCCTGTGCTTTATGAGGGTGGTCTCCTGACTGCTCTGTGATGATGCAGCACTGATGTCTTCCTCCTTGTGATCATTTTTTATTTGGCCTCCTTCCATTCCCTTTATTAAGTGCTGCTTACTTATCTTAAAAATCTCAAATTCTAGCTCTAAGAACCATTATCTCAGCCTTCATCAACATTTCCATTCTCTTCACTATAGAAAGTAAAGACTTGATCAAATAAAATTATTATTATATTCCACTGCATGTTGCTAGATATTTAAACATTTATCAGTAGTATTGGATATTATTCAAAAGTGAAACCACCATAACTTAAAATTCTTATTACATAATATATTATATATATGTATATATATATATAACAGGTATATAATAAAACTTTTTGGCAAATTGATTTTCAGAAGAAAATGGTTTTATTAAACAATTTGGTAAGCTAAAATACTAATAAAGGTGATTGTTCATGTGTCCTAATAAAATGTTCTCATATCAAAATCCAGTTCTATTCCACTTGGGCATTTGCAGAGACTGAATTCCAATAGTTCCACTAAAACCTGTTTGAAGTCAATAGGTTTTACACAAAGGTAGAGTTTGAATAAATTAATCTTGGATTAGGTACTGTATTCAAAGAATGGATTCAGTGCAGAACCTTTAGACTGAAGAGTAGCTCTTGGAGAGGTTGTTAATAACACAATGAAGATGGTAGCATAATTCTTGCTGAGTTGATGACCTTCTTAATTAGGTGTTGACACACGCATTCAATTAAATTTAGTAATTTACTGAATTACTGATCATCAGCCTAGACACTCTTATTTCAGCTAATAGATGATGCTAAACTTAGCACATTTCCTATAATAGGACTTATATTAAATGCCACAATTTTTCTTAGAAAACAAAGAAGGGAAAATGAATGTTGTTCGTTTTCTTTGCCAGTCAATATTTTTTTGTCTTATCAGTCAACTTATAATTATTGAGTGTGTCTTAAATGTAAGATTCTGGTGAACACAGATCTTATGGTATTTAAATAAAAACAATTTTTTTGTAACTTTCAGTAAGAAAAACACTTAATTTAATTAATAGATAATAACTTGATATCTCAGTATTTTGACTTAAAATAGAATCTATTCTCACCAAGATAGAAATGGTTTTTCAAGTTAAATGGTGCAGCTGATAGAAAGTCATATCGCTGCTGCAACTGAAGCAAGTGTTAGAGAAAGAATAGACCATGCAAGCCCACAACAGAGAGGAGAGAGAAAGTGAAAGAGACTTATAGCACCTTAACCACCATGCAACTACAAAAAAATTTCCTAGGCGGTAATAAGTAATTGAGATAGACATTTATTAGAAATCATTAGAAAAATATTTTTAAAACATTGATAAAGGATCTACCTGAAAGGTCAACTTTGACAAATCATAGTTGCAGACAGATATTTATGCAATTAATAATTTAGATCATATTAACAGAAATGACATCTCAACACACACTGGCATATACTATGATAAAATTCATTCCTAAATAATCCATCCAATCATTAAGCTGAAAAGATATCAGGACAGGGTGAATCTATTCTCTTTCTATTATGATTATACTTCAAGTATGAAAGTCAGGTTAGTAGTGTCCCTAACAGAATTTTGCTTCAGTAAAGCTTATTTTTGTCCCTGTGCATTAAAACTATGGAGAATGTATACAGAAGAACAGAGCCAGTTGAATGAAACAATTTACCTTTTGAAAATTAAATCCTACCAGGAGAATTAAATAAGCATTCTTTAAAATGTGCTAAATAATTTAAACCCATATATTATTAAATGCCAATTTGTACAGTTTTAATTTCTACAGATAATCTGAAATGAGCTGATCATGGTTGTGTGTGTCAATTAAGTCTATTTTGGTTGCTACAGAAAATTCAACTTGAAGTGGCCCATATGAAAGTAAAAATTATCTCAGGGAACGGAGACTTCCAGCAACATGGATGAGCTTATTAAATGCTTGATTCAGAGAATCAAACAATGTCTCGCTTTCCAATTGCTCTGTCCAAACCTTGGTTCTCTTTCCTACTAGCTCCATTATCAGACACCTTTCTTCTGTTTGCAAGGTACATGCCTCTGGTCTAAGTACTGACCATCTCTGCATGAGAAATCTCAGGAAAAGTAACAGAAGGTCTAATTGGTTCTGATGAGGTCATGTGCATATCCAAGAGCCAATAATGGAGCCAGAGTACTGTGAGGATTTTATTGGCCTGGCTTGAGTCACATGCCTCCTTGGGCCTGCCAATGAAATCAGTATCATGGAAACCACATGTACTGAGACTAGGAGAAAAAATAATTTCCAAAATATTAATCAACAGCTAAAAACATATTATCTACTACATGACAAATCTGGAATAACCTAGGGAGTTTCTATAGAAGCCTGGGAGAGTTTGGCCTTGTACAATGTATAGATGTGATCCTCTTGGCTAAATAAGAAAGTAGAAATACAGAAGTATTCAGAATCTTGTCTGGCATAAAAGTAAACAAGTTATTGTCAGTGAAGATACTTTTTTTTAAAAAGGTCATATTAAATAATTACATACATACAAATTAATTATTAATAAGACTTACTTTTACTAAATCATGCTTAATCATACTAAATATTTACAAGCTAATGTACTTATTCCAGAATGCAACTATTTCTAAGCTCCTGGTAAATAAGAGAAAAGGATGCATATTTTTTTCTTTTAAATTATATTTTATGTGCAGGTTCTTTTTTTTTCCTTTTTTGAGATGGAGTCTTGCTCTGTCATCTTGGGTAGAGTGCAGTGGGTGTCATCACAGCTCCTGAGTAGCTAGGACCACAGGCACATGCCACCATGTTCGGCTAATTTTTTCCTATTTTGGGTAGAGATGGGGTCTCAATTTTGTTCAGGCTGGTCTCAAACTCCTGAGCTTAAGTGGTCCTCCTGCCTCAACCTCTCAAAGTGCTAGGATTACAGGTGTGAGCTGCCACACCTGACCTCCTGTTTTCTCTCAATGGTAAAGTTATACTTAGACATAAGATTTTTGTTGTGCCGTAAGTTTCTCTCATGGATTTTGTTGTTGTTGTTTTGTTTGGTTTCCTGAGCTTCAAATTGGCAAAAAATAGTCAAGCGAACCAAAAATAAGAAGACAGAAAGGCTGCCACATTAAAAAAGTAACCTATACTGTAGATGTTGCATCCTGACTTCTATTTTCTACAGAGGCTATTAAAAACTATACTGCTCAGGCATTTACAATCAATTTGATTGATTCATATGTATTGGATTAAGGCAAAGTTGAAACTATTGCTTGAGATTCTGGGGTCAAGGAGGAGAAAGCAGGGAAAGGGAGTAAAGGGAGAGGAAGAAAGAGAGAATAGTCGGGAACATAAAATGAAATATCGTCATATACCAGATATGAGAAATTCAAATATTTCTTGATCTCTGGAATGTGTGAAGTGTATTTCTATTAGAATGGAAATGCCTTGCAGTGTGAGCTTTCTGCATTATAAAGAAGGAAATTGGCTTTCCATTCATGCCTCAGCCTTATCTTTTATCATCAAAGATGCTGCTATTTTGGTATCAGATTCTGAAATGTGATGACAACATATGACCTTCACAGGTTCTGAGTGGAATCCAGTGGGTGATATATACACTCCACACCTGTGTTTCTCTCAGACACAATTACTTAGACTCAGGATAACTTTACATCAGCTGTGTTAATGATGTTGTATCATCAACGATAACATGATCACAGCTTTTGACACTGATTTTCCTAGGTATGGCATAGGTTTTCTTATAAACTTATTACCTTTTTTTTTTTCTTCCATTAGCTTCATTTTATTTTGACTGTGAGGTTAATTTTCATTAAGCCTGAGTGAAATACTGAAGAGAAAATATAGAATCTGACAACTTCACCAAGAAAGGGAAAAGAAAAGTGGCAGAAGATTTCACAACAAATGTAAAGGAAGACAGGGCAACATTGACTCTAGCTAAAATTAAAAGCAAAGGAAATAGATGCTTGGAGACTTAACTGCTAGCAAATACTAGAGTTTATCTAGTGTTTAACAGGAAGTTGAAGGAGTCTCTACTTGCTTTTGCTCAGAGTCTATTTTATTTAGCATGTTAGGCACCCTTATGACATATAATGAGAATTGTCAGTTTTTATCTTTTTTTTATTATTTTAACCATTTGTTGGAAAGATTGAATCATAGATAAAATATATGAATAAAACAAAATCTTTACTATATGATCTATCACAGTTTTATGAATATATAATATAAATTTTAATAAAAGATTCATTAAACATAGCCAAATCTAAAGTGATTTTCACAAAACTGCAGTGTATGCATGTATAGATGTGTGTATGTGTGTGTGTGTGCGCGTGTGTGTGCAGGTGCTTGTGTGTGTCTTTTATTCTTTCTATTTAATTCAAGTAAATTTGTGTTGATGTGATTTTAGATTGGGCTGGTCCAGCGTAGTTATTACCAAATAAAAACTACATCTTGAAGATCATCTCATTTAATGTTGAAGACAAGATTTTAAAGTGAAGAAAATTAGAAAATGTCAGGCATTATATGCCTATTATAAAGACGTAGTAAGCAAATGAATATGTCCTTTACCCTAGCACCTAGAAGCTTAAATCAAATTTGGCCAATTATGGTACATATTGAAAAATATTCTGTTTGTTTTATGCTTCTGGTATTTATTGTTAAAGGCCTTTTATGTGTTTTTAAAACAAAATAATGGGCCAAGAATAGAAGTTTCACAGGTCCCTTCAGTGTCTGCAGTGACTAAATATTTAACCTAATTAGGATTTTCAATTTTCCTTCTTTTCTCTAAAAATAGCCTTGACAAAGTTGGGAGATTTCTTAAAGTTCACATTTCAATCATATCATCAGCCATTATTCAAACATTTTAATATATGAATCCGGTAATGGGTAGAGAATATTTAAAAATTTGGAAAACTTGAAATTAGAATCAATAAAGAAAATAATAGAGAAAGCATCCATAATCCTGCTATTTAGACAAAATATTGTATACATTTGGATATATTATGTAAGTTTTGCATATCAGTTGTTAAATCAAATTGAGCTTATATTGTATATGTTTTTTAATTCACTTTAAAATTTTATCATAGGTAATTTCCTATTTCATAGACTATTATTCTGCAACATCATTTTAATGAGCATAAATATCTTAGTCTTTAAATATGCTATAATTTATTTCAATTTTCTACCAATTTTGAACACATTGTTCATTTTTCCATCTTAAAATGAAATTTAAAATATCTGTATACATTAGTCTTTACAAATCAGATCTGTCTCTATATACATATATACACACTATATATTGTCTAACTGCTATCTTTGAAGTTTTTACAAATTTTCATTTATATTATGGGTGTAGTATTCTTATTAACAATAAAAAGTATCATTTTATAATTAAATAAAAATCAACGTAAAAGATGCTAACTGGATAGGCAAAAAATTATATCATATTTTAATTTGTATTTTACTTCTGTACTAAATGGAAAAAGAACATTTTTTCAAAAGTATGTTATCCATTTTGACTTTTGTTTTTTAATTGCATTTTTATGTAATTTGCCAATTTTTCAATTGCTTTTCAGTATTTTACTTTTTTCAGTATCCATATTCAATACTCAGAGCTACTAAAACTTTGAGATTTTATGAAGCCTATAAGCATTCTATGAATAAAAAATAAGTAGTATTCATATCCCACTTATGCATTAGTATCCACTGTTCTTGGCAAAGACATCATTTGCAAAATTTGACCTTGTCCAAGCTATAAAACATGCAATTGTTTATAGCATTACTAAGGACAAGTCATTAATCATTGATAAGACAGTCTAAGGTGAGCATATTCAGTTAAACTTTCTATTACTACATTTTCTAGAATTTCAGATTTGCTATTACATTATGATAATATATCAAGCATAGGTTCAATATGAAACTGAGATCACACAAAAATTTTTCCAGGGTCTAAATAATTTTGATACCCCAACAAAATTCACATAATTATTTTGTTAGGTAGACCTAAAATACTATGGATTTGTCCAAATTATCATGAGACTGTTCCAAAAACAAAGATCAAAAGAAAAATGACTAAAGAACTTGAGATGCTCTAAAGATACTGTATTAGTCAGCTTAGGCAGCCATAACAACATATCACATAGATTAGGTAGCTTAAACAACAGACATTAATTTTCTCACAGCTCTGGAGGCCAGAAGTCCAAGATTAATTTGCTGGTTGGGTTGGTTTGTGGCAAAGCCTCTCTTCTTGGCTTTCAGAAGGCCACCTTCTCACTGTGTCCTCATATAGCTGTTTCTCTGTGCAAGCATGCAAAGAGAGCCCTCTGAGATTTGTTCCTCTTCCCATAGACTCCAGTTGTATTGGGTCAGGGCCCCACCCTAATGAGCTTATTGGCTGTAATGACCTCTTTAAAGGCCCTAACTCCAAATACAGTCACATTGAGGGGTAGAGCTTCAATATACAAGTTTTAGGGGAACACTATTCAGTCCATAGTAGATACTTAGAGCTTTTGCTAAGTCCCTAATATATAAAAGAAAGAAGAGATTCTGAAGCACTGGCCTTGTAAAAAGTAAAATGTCTAGAATATCAAGGAGTCAATATCCAAATAAGCAGATTAGTTTAATTTAAAAAAATCTCTGTGTCCCTCCATTCACAGTTCACCTCTAAATGTGATCGACCAATCTTAAGCACAAATGTGCATTTTATTTAAAAATGTATAGCGCATATAAGCCCCTATCAGGAATTTTAAAGCATAAGTTTATTCATTCATTGTTTCCAAGTAAATGCCACAAATGTCAATTTATCTCTCTCTTTTTTTTTCCTGCTTATAACTTGTACATCCACAGGTTAGAAAAAAAATTACTTGAAATGTAGTCTCTGGAAGCCATCTGCCACTCTCATCCTCAGATTCTGTAGGGTCAACTCAGAAGTTTGCTGTTAGAAAATGTACCCCTCTAAGACAATTCTAACAGATGGTTATTTTGATGGTTTCCCATATTACACTGTGTTTTAAAGTGAATATACTGGTAGCCATCTGAGAAAATGCCCAGAAAATTTGATTTTTTTTCTTTGTTTTTTAACTTCCATCCAACTGAAACATCTATTCATGAAAATGACTTTATGGGAAAATTGTAACTTCCCCTCAGGCAATTTCATCACTTTGTCTTAGCCACACTACAAGCAGAAGCTGATCTGTTATCCTAACAGAGTTTCTAATGTACCAAAGATTATATAATATATCTCTGATATTCTCAGGGTAGTGTTCTTCTTTCCTTCAACCATGACTATATCAAAATGGCAGTCTTGAAAATGAGTATCCCCTTCCTCCAAACAGATTATAATATTTTTTAAGCTAAGTTTTTTGTGCTGCCTTGGGCTACAGAACTTTAATGCATCTGTGTGTTTTTGTGGGTGTGGCTGTGTATTTAAAATCTTTGTATTCCTGTTGTTGCTTGCCTAGGTTGTATTAAACATGAATGTATACCAAAGGCTGCAATTTAGATCTAGATATTAGCATTTTCTTTAAGTATTTTAAAGTTTAATTTTAATTTATTATTTTATGTCCACTTTCAAAATTAACATGAATTATAACATTAAATGCTAATGAAGTTGAGCATCATCAGGGTGTTATGAACAAATGTAATGCAGGAAAGAATGATGGTCACCAAAATCAGAAAAGGCTTTCTTGGATAAAATATATGCTGTCTCTGATAGCAGATTTTCCTGATATCTGAACTATGAGCAGCAATTAATTAATCAAGGATATGATAAGCAGAGCTCAGAGTTTATAGCAAATGCTAGGCTATTGTTAAGTCTTTTGATTTTTCTTTGATCAAAGTCTTTGATCTTATGATCTTTTTCTAAAAAGCAGAGAAAGACAATGCAAAAATTTGAACATTGATGTGATTTACATATTTAAGTAAACACTTTAAATGCTCTGGGATAAACATAAGGTACCAAGAATGGGTGCAGAGAGACCATTTAAAAGCCATTACCTTCATCTGTATGACAAATACCGTGTTTCCCCGAAAATAAGACAGGGTCTTATATTTATTTTTCCTCAAGAAGACATCCTAAGGCTTATTTGCAGGGAATGTGTTATTTTCCCCTCAAAGCCTCAGCTTGCAGCACACATAGGATGGCCGGGACCTGACAGGGGAAGCCGACCTTGTTGGTGGGGCTGCCCGCATCTTTCCAGTCACCTCTGGGATAGTAGCTGTCAGGATGGGGCAGATGAAAAGGGCTGCTCATCTTCTTTACCGCTCTGTGACAAAATGCATGGGTTGTGCAGATATGCTGCATAGCCACGCCCATCACTAGGTCTTATTTTCGGGATAGGGCTTATATTGCACAAATGCTTAGAAATCCTGCTAGGGCTTATTTTATGGGTAGGTCTTATTTTTGGGAAAACACAGTAATAGAAATTAGTCTAAAGAGTTGGAGGTATTGCTGGAGAGAAAGCAGTGGCTTTAAGAAAAATTTAGGAGATAAGGTTGGTAAGAACCTGCTGGTAGGCTATGGGTAGTGGAGAAGAAGCCAATATTAAGGATGATGCCATTCTGAGTGCACTCACTTATCAGATTTGGGCATAGAGATCATAAGTCTAATTTCCAATGTGTGGAATTCGAGATGTTCTTAAGTGTTAGAGTCTAACTAAGTGTTAGACGTCAGGTGAGTTAGTAATTGGGAATGGAGCACAGATGAGAGAGAACTATTCTAGGCTATAGGTATAAATGTTTGTGAATGAGATTACCCAGGGGATAATGTAGCATGACACAAAAAAAGTGTTGAAAAAATTCTTCACTTTCTACTTGTTTTTCATAGTTCCAGTGTAAATTAGTAACAGTAGGTATAAATTATAGATAAGTTAATTTCACATAAGCATAAAAAAGAACTTTTAGACCCTATGGCTCTAAGAGTAAGAAATTAGCTTTGAAGGTATTAATTACTCATTGAAATATGTGATAGATCAAAGGCTAGACAACTAGAAAGTTTTAGACTTTTAAGAGCCTTTCTAGATATTTTATTAATCCATCACAAAATCAAAAGGAATCATATTTCTACTTTGTTATTTATAGTTTGTAACAATGAATATGAATTCTTTAATTATTTTAATAGAATAATAAAGATGATTAAAAGAAAATAAAAATGACAGGTGGAAAAGAAAGAGTTGACAAAGTCAGTAACTTTTTGAATCATAATATGCCACCCATGGTTATGAAGCTACTATTACCACACTTTAAAAATATCCCTATTTAAAAAAAAAGGTTTGATGTTTTCGTGAATCCCAAGGTTGGTCATCACACTTAGAGAAATGGAGAAATCATTTTATGTTGTACTTAAACTTTATGGGGCATTTTGTAGTGTCATTTAACTAGTTTTAGATTTCATTTCCATCATAGTAATTATCCTCCCACAAAAACATGGTAAAACTAAAGGTATAGGAATAAATCTGTAAATCAAGTCTTAAAAGTCTCTCTAGAAATCACATAATCCAACAAATTTGGTCTATAGCACTTCTATGAACTATTCATGACCAAAGAAGTGTTGAATCATTTACTGCATTTAGCAGTGAGGTACTTCCAAAATGTTGCATAAGGAATCATTGCACATTTATGACTGGAAAAGTAAATACACAATGTCAATGATTTTTCATATTATCTGCCTTTGCATCACCAGCTTAATGTCTAAAGAATGCTAGAGATGCAAGATGCAGAGGTTCCTTTCAATCTCATACTGCATCGAACATACTGGATATGTTATTTCAGCAGAATAATATCTTACATTGTAAGCATTAGAAAAACTATGTTCTTACTGATTGCATTCCATTCTGAAACATTTTAAAATGTAGTTCTTCTCAATCCATGTCTTTAAACAGCTGCTATTAAAATTGTGTCTACTTTTAGATAGAAAGAATAAACAAAACCCTTGAGAAATGGTGGGGCAGGTAGTAAGTAGCATTTTTTCCTTCTCTTCTCTCTTCTCTTCTCTCTTCTCTTCTCTTCTCTTCTCTTCTCTTCTCTTCTCTTCTCCTCTCCTCTCCTCTCCTCTTCTCTCCTCTTTTCTTCTCTTCCTCTTCCCTCAGAGTTTAATAACGCCCCAGAGTTTTAATATCTGAGAAGTAAGGTAACTAAAAATCGAGAAAGCATTAACTTTAATCTTTGCTCTTTTCTAGGTTTCTGATATTATTATAACAATGGTATCAACAAACTATATTTTATATAATGATTCCAATGTTATAAAACATTAATTTTATAACATTCTTCTTATGTACCCTTTTGGAATACATTTGCTGAGAATACTAATATCAAACTTTTTTTCCAGTAGAAATACAATGGAAACCACAAATGTGAACTCCATATGAAACGTTAAAATTTTCAAAATCACACCAAGCATAAACAAAAACAAGCAGATAAAATTATTTGATATTTAATCAGTGTAAAAATTAGAGATATTTTACATTTTTTATACTGAAACATCACTACTTACTTTGTATTTTATACTTATAGCACATCTTAATTCGGACTAGCCACACATTTCATGGGCTCAATAGACATATGACTAGTGGATACTATAGTACATGCAGAGTTCTAGGTACTCAACCATGACATATTTATAGTCTCTGCTTATCCCAATAGATATGTGGAAATTTAGAGACAAGAATATGGATCTCAAGTTTGAAATCTATAACATACCCAAACCAAAGGAGAGGTAGGTTACTACTAGCCAAGAACACACATTCCAGCCTCATTATTTATATATAGACTCAAAGTCTCAATAAAATTTGGGGGGAGATAAAACAAGAGTATATTCCTAGGTAATTACTGACAAAGTTCTTTCTGCTCTATTGGTAAATCAGAAGTTATGAATAAGAGTTATCCATACTTGATAGCAAAATAAGTAAGCAGAGATCTTAATCACCCATGGAGAGTAGAGAGAGAGTCAGAATGGCATATATGTCCGAGGAAAATTAGAAATAAAAGTCTCAAAATTTAACCAAAAAATAATCTCAGGAGTTAGTGAGGATTGTATCTTCATTTAATTATCTCCAATTCTCAGGAGAAACTAGATAAAATTGGTCCACCTTTTGATATCTTATTAAAAACTCATTGAGATGAGTTAGATAAATTGGTTATAATATTGCCTGAGTATTCCAGAAAAAAAATACAAAAATGTTGACTTTTTGTATTTTTTAACTTTATATAATACCCATATCACCTAATTTTTTTCCAAAAAAATCTACATATTACTATAAGACTGTCCAAATAACATAATTTTTCTTTTTTATTTCAGCATATTTTGGGGGTACAAATGTTTAGGTTACATATATTGCCCTTGCCTTACCCGAGTCAGAGCTTTAAGCATGTCCATCCCCCAGACGGTGCGCATTGCACTCATTATGTATGTGTATATATATACCCATCCCCTCCTCCCCCCTCCCATCTGCCTGACACCCAATGAATGTTATTCCTATATGTGCACTTAGGCAAATAACACAAGTTTTACCAATATATCCTGTTTAAGTACTTTTAGCATTTTTTTTTTTTTTGCTATTTCATCTTAGTGGTTCTGGTTATTCCCACAATAGCCATCTATTATCTGTAGCAGATACAAGGCAAACTTTAAAATAAGATCTTGCCAAAAGTAGCAGAGTAAACAAATTAACAAACTCATTTTTTTCAGAGATGTAACCAGTCACTTAATCTCTCTTTGGAAATAAGATTTGTGATTTCATAACTTAAATGTAGAGTACAGTCTTATTTGTATCAAGTAAAATATGTGTATTTTTAAGAATTTTCTAGCCCACTAAATTGCCTCTAAAAGTCAGACATTCTGGAAGAACAATTAGGTGTAATAAATTATTCCCTAAAATTTCACCAAGACTGAGACTACTGAGTTCCTTTAAAGGGATAAATAAAATTTCAGTATAAATACCAAATATTGGCCAGGGACTCCAGATTTATCCAGTTGCCCTTCCTATTAAGAATGTCATACATAAAAAAAAGTAGGACAAAAATCATATACCATTCTATTGACAATGTAGTTTCTTAAATCCTTTGAATTTGTTTGATAGTTAGACTAGCAGATACCGGCACTGTGTTTAGCTCCTTTCCAGAATCAATGCGTAAGATTTTGTCCTATATGTGTCGCCTCTCTGGGCACAAGCACATCTATTTGGCATCTTCTTTAGAAAGTAATGTCTACTGTTGCATGTGAGAAAGAAGTAAAACTAATTGATGGGCACAGAGAGAAGTAAAAATCATTGGAAATCAAGAAGGGGGAGGGGAGGGGTAAAAAGCTACCCAACAGGTAAATGAACCTATTCGGGTGATGGGCACACTCATGGCCCTGACTTAAGCATTATAAAAGCTATCCATGTAACAAAAATATTTGTACCCCCTTGTGGGGCGCGGCGGCAACGCCATTCTAAGATGGCGCCCGTATCCGGTGGTC